>JAHPZR010055017.1:0-17140 GCA_019787425.1 Platygyra sinensis | reverse complement strand
AAACAACTCTTAAAACTTCAAAAAATTCAATTGAATTTACTTACAGTAACTTTCTTTGCCATCTAAAGGTGGATACAGATAAACTTGCGTTGATTAATCGTCTATGAAAATGTAAAAAGGGCGAAAGACTGCCGATAACCGCTAATTCATTCAAGAAAATAGATCACTTGGATGGATTCCGCCCGCTGTAGCGGTCCGTATGAGGAAATTCCGCCCCCTCCAGGAACCAATCAGACATCGGGATTTGTTGAATTCCGCCCGCTCGCGAGCCGAAAAAAAGATAAAGGCTTTTATTCGGCCCTTGGACGAATTTTATTGTCTTTAATTCCCAGGTAGTAGAATGAGACCTTATCTTTGCTAACCCTGTGTACAAAAATTTAGGCTTATGTATGTTCTCGGGGCGAAAAATGTTCCGGGCACAGTCCGAATCGCGCCCAAAACATATTTATGCTTTTGAACATAAACTCTCTTGGGACGGGGAGTACGGGTCCTGCGGCATAGGTAGGCTTGTAGCTCGAAGCTTGGCTGCTTCAATTTCTTGCTCTCTGAAAAAAAAAGAAATGTTTTTATGCTCTTTCCTACGGCGAAGTGGGAGTGGGATGAGGGAAGGGTGAGTGCGGGTGCGGGAGGTGGAGGAGGATGCTCGTCGGAAATTTTGAAAAGATCCTCTAAGGGGTACCAAGATCCTGTTTTATGGGCAAACGGACAAATCAAAATTTCCGGAATCTGATAGGTTCTGATCAGGGAATACAAAGGCTTGAGAAAGCTGAACTTAGAAAGGCTGGCCGTACAGTTGGGGTTAAATGTTATATATTTTTCAATATTCCGTCTGGTTCAACTCGACTTCCTCAGGGAATGTTTACAACTGAAAAAAGACGTTAAAATTTAAAGTGCACCTAACCCCAAAACTTTTTTTCGCTAAAACAATAAAGCTTATTTTGTGGAGTAATTAGCCGCAAAAGTTTTTCGATTTGGTTAAATCTTTGATTTTCTATGGCTCGTCAAAGTAAGTGAAATTGCCGCCATTTTGGTTCACGACCGAGTTTAACGGAGAATGGGTCGATAGTCCGGCACAGTTATCAAATTTGATAACCCCATGACGTCACAACATGATGGCAATTCATAACTCGGTGAATTTTCCGAGAACATCAACTTTGTTCGTCCCATCTTCGGTTGTGTTCGTGTTGTATACCCATAGTTCCACGCGATTAACTTGAGAGGAAAACAAACTTCATGGGTACACAAAATGGCAGCCGTTGGTTGAGTGATTGTGCAAGTTTTTGCTCGATGATTAGAGAAGACTGCCCAAAGATGACAGTTTATTTCAGGTATGTTTGTACTCTTTGCCGGCATTTTTGTGGAACACGTATACGTAGAAAATATGCCGTGTTCTTCAGTTATTTTTCTTTCGATTTATTGCTTACTCATCTAAGGGCACAAAGAATTGTACGAGGGCACTGTGCTTTTTTTATTTCCTGTCTGATTCCGTTACTGACCGCCATGTTTAATTTCTTGTGCTTCTAGGGAATGAGTAGTGTCAAGTGGCAGAATTATGGATCCTCGCTTACCGAAATAGCTTCTTTGTGTCGCTTTTGTGCAAAGCCGGCAAAAACTAAGACGAAATCAGGAGAGAGAAGGAAGTGTTTAGGATTGAATTCTTCTCTTATGGTATGAAATTAGAAGAAGACGTTGACTTTGTACACCCGCGTCTAGTGTGTCAGTCATGCTTATTTTTATCGTTTGAGAAGTTCAGGTCATCCTCCCGAATCACATTACCATTTGCGTGCGAGACACATAGTACAGTGAAGAAGATGAAAATTGTGTGGATGAATCACTCTCACCAAGGTATACAATGTGATACACTGTGCATTGTCGTTTTAATTTTAGAATAATTTTCAGTAGCTTGCTGTAAGTAACTTTGCCATATTTTGGTTTTTGTATTATTTCACTTGTCCAAAATCTAGCACATAATTTTCTTACTCAATAAGCCTGAGAAGAATAATTACCGTATTTCCTCGAATAATATATAGCCGTCCCTCGATTAATCGCCTCCTTCGAATAATCGCCCCCCATTTGACCGAAATATTTAAAATAATCGCCCCCCCCCCCTACCCTTCGCCATTTTGTCTTTCTCTTATCCCCTCCCACTGAAGTTAAAAATTGATATCTTGGGTAACAAACAAGCTTTCATTTAATTGTCTACAACTGAATGGCTACGAAAGCAGCGGTTTTTTATGGTTTTTTTCTATGGTAATGTTCTTGCATTTCACTTTTTCCGTTATTGCTTGGTGTATGTATAGAAATGTATAGAAATTTGAAATAGTCGCCTCCCTGGAGTAATCGCCTTCCCTCGAATAATCGCCCCCTTTTCATGCAAAAATAGAAATAATCGCCCCCGGCCATTATTCGAGGAAATACTGTAATATTGTTTTTCATGTAGGGTGATTATCAAAGTATCTGTACTTTCATTCATTTGATTAAATGCACCACAAAGGAAAACAAACGGAAAGAAAAGATGTTGCAGGACAGACATTTAAAAAATTAGTGCTACAGTATTATGAGATCCTGATATGAGACGATTATTGCAAGATATGAATTAATTTTCAACTAGTAAGGGTAAAGACATCTCTATAGTCATTTAGTTGAGCAATAATACTAAAATCCATTACGATATTATTTGTATGCAAAATGGTTAATGAATACCCTGATTACTATTGAGTACTTAGAAATAAATTCAAGCACTAAACTGTCTTTCCTTGTTTAACCATAGTAAATCGCCAAACAAACTGAATCAAGGAAGAAGTGAGCCTGCTAAGAAAGCAGAGCTGGCCAAACATTGTTCTTCAAATACTGATGGTGCCTTACTATGTTAAGAGGTAAATACATGTACGACATGAATTTATGATGTCAATGGGAAAATTAAGTTACATTATTTCTTCTTTGTAAAGTTTAATATTCTTTAGCTCTGCCCAGTTTGTGCAGTTTACATCGTGCACTGAACCATCATTGTTGTAGGATAGATACATCAGGAAACAATTTATATCTATATAATTTATATGTTGTGGGTCAATTTGTTTTTTAAGTCAGAGTGATTCCAACCTAGATTAATTTGTTTCAACCACAGTTAAATTTTTCATATCAGTTTAATTATTTTTCACTTTTTGGGGGGTGGGGGTTATTAAAAAAAAATTAAATGTACACCCCTCTAGGGTTAGGGTTAGGGTTAGAAAGCCAGGAGACCCTCATAAAGATTCGGAGTCCAAACCTTGGCATTGCAAACTAATAGACTGGTTAATAGATATTGCCAAAAGACAGACAACTTCTGGCTGGATTAAAAATGTTTAATGAAAGTACTTAATAGGAGTGTGTTTTAAATATTTGGGTTAAATGGTTGCAACCTTCTTTGTCTTAATTGTAATTTGCAATCTGCTTAGGAGATTTCATTTCAAACATTATTTTCAGCTGTGTGTGTACATTGATTATTCTGTGAACATTAAATTTATTAAGTTTCTCAATTTTCTGTTTGATCTGAATTGTGCTCACCATCTTTTTAACTCAAGATATAACTTTTTTTCATCCACCTGTTGCCGTTCACTGTAAACAAGTACCATGTCAAGATGTATTGACAGTACTTTTCGACCAGTTCTCTAACCAACCTTTGTTGGATATCAATGCTCTTGCCAAAATGAATGTATTTATTCAGTTAAACATAAATGTACTCCTAACAAATTTAATGCAATGATTTCTTCTTGTTGGAGTTATTTGATTATTTTATCAAGTCACTGCCATTGACCAACTGACCGAGCAACCGAGTGGCTGGCTGGCTGTGAGGAAACTAAAGTTTGTCCCTTTTTGATATTTTTTTCCTTTGTGTATAATTCGTAGGTATTTGTTAGACAGCCAGGACCAGCATGTTTCCCTTGGCGGTTCAGCTCTTTATAGAAACCTCGTGAATATGGATGGAATCCTGAAGGACAAAAGAAGGAATTTGCTATTTGAGTACTTTGTGGAAGGGGCATCGAGATCTGATGTTCCTACAACAGTGGTTCATACTACACACCGAGGGGGAGAGAGCCCAGGAAGAGAGGACATAAACAACGCTTCCAAAAACGCCTGTTAATGTTTAAGAAAATAAATAAGTTCTATGGAGTTTAATTTGCTGTTTCTCAGTTTTTTTTTTTTTTGTTTTTTTTTGGGGGGGAGGGGGGGGGGGGTTTAACGACTGCCGCTCACAAAATTCCGATCGGATAAAAAAATCCGTACCGTATTCGAGCACTCGAGGTTTATTTTCGCCGCGACGCTCTCCGTCGATAGAAATGCGATCAAGCTTTTCCAACTTGTTATGAATAAAGACTGGCTCTTATTCTTTTACCCAGGACAAAATTTCTACTTCTCTATCTATTCCTATTCGAAACTTTACTTGTGTTTAACCGTACAAAAAAAACGGAATCAAATGTTAGCCGCGCCGAGACGTTTTCGCACACAAGTAGCCGCCATATTGAAAAGGAGATGGTTGCTATGATAACGTGTCACGTGAACTTAAACTTGGAGTTTGATTGGCTAATAAGTTGTTTTGGCACAGGTTATCAAATTTGATAACTGTGCCGGACTGGTCGAGGGCCGGATGTGACGTCAAATCGAGAACACGATGATTCTGAGATTCTCACATTTACCTGTTTCTGTGGGAAAGGCTGGAAAAGTTGTTCGAAAAAAGTGCTTGCCAGGTGCGCTGTAGTGAAATTTAGCAACACAACAAACTTACAGGAGGTACTCCGCTTCATGCCATACCGTTTTATGGAGAGATGTCCTGAAGAGAAGAAACGTAGAAAGTGATGGCTCGATTCGTGCAAAGTGATAGCCGTAAGAGTTCGGTGATCTGTTCTATAAAGTATTTCAAACCAGATGATCTCGCTCGATGCCTGGATTTTCAGAAAGAGGAAGGGATTTTGCTGATTCAGTGACTTAAGCGAGACGAATTTGGAACTGAACCGCTTGTCCATCAATTCATGCAGCCGTTGTTATATCTGATCTGAGAAACAACAGCAGTCAGTCGGCACAGCCGACAGATAGTTTTGTATTTGCCCGCTACTAATCTTGAAACTCCATTTCTGAAGCCATACAGGTTTAATTCCTGGATATTCAGTAACACACTTTAAGATAACATCTGTACCAATATCTTCAAGAACAAGATCACTCTTCTTTGAGTCTTGACAACCTTCTTACTCACTTTAATTATAATGATAACAACAACAACATTCGCTGATGTTTTGAAGGGAAGCGACGCTACAATTTCCACACTCGCACGAAAAGAACACAAACATTGTGTCGTGGGATAATCATTTTTATTAAATCCATTTTGAAATCACTGGTGGTCCCTGTAATCTGATTGGCTCAAATTGGTGCAATTTATTCCCAAATTGCACCATTTTTTGCTCTAAATCACATCATTTTTCCAGCCAATGAGAAAGTTACACTTCAAACTTGCGGGCTGTCGCGGCGCTTTCGCGAGCGCTTTCGCGAGCACTTGCGCTACACTGTAGAACTTTCCAGTAACCAAGAATAGCGCGCGCGTACAACTTAATTTAAGGTCGTGCGCTGCTCTATTGCGTATTTTGATGTGAAAGCGGTTCCGGTTCTGCTTTATTTTTAAAAACCAGCTCAGTACTGCATCAATAAAATATTTGAGTCGACCAAGTCCTGTATTTGGGCGATTTCAAAATGGATTTAATAAAGTGGTAATTGAACTGAGTGGAGTGCAATTTTGGTCTGAAATCATACTTGTGATTTCAAATCGAACTCGCGCTGCCCGCTTGTTCGATTTTGAAATCACGCGTATGATTTCAGACCAAATTGCACTCCACTCAGTTCAATTACCATTATTAATCTACGTTGAACGAATGAAGCTAGAATAATTTGAGAAAGTAAACGGACTTGACTTTTATTTGTACGAAAGTATGTTAATGCGAGATCGAAGAATGCGCGAATTTAGTAAATACGCGCCACACGCTACAGTCTCTTTGACCTCTACATATCATTGCCTTCGGGTCTGTCCATCAGAGCTAGTTCGAGTACTTTGTCAGCATCCACCTCATTTGTCTATCCATTCTTCGTTGGCCAGAGAGTTGTCAGCATATAAAGCAGCTCGGCCGTCATCGTTTGACTATTCACTTTGCTTTGTTGACAAGTGCGAGTCGTCATTCTCTTCAGCGATATAATAAATTTCGGAGTCTTCTGAGTCATACCTCATTTCAGAATCCGACGAAGTAGATGATATTGTTGATAAAAACAGAAACCTGTCGACTGTAGAGCCCCAGCAAAAAACTTGCGCGACAAAAAGGCTTCTACGCTGACACAGAGTAAAAGGCCCGACTGGGACAGCCGAAGCTTTCGTTCAAAAGTGACGTCACGACTTTACTCTCCCCAGACTCCCTATGCTCAGTCGTGAACAATACGAAAATCGGTTTCAAGGGGGCACAGAAATTCGAAGATTTAACCAAACTGAAAAATTTTCGCGGCTAATTACTCCAAAAATAAACTTTATTGTTTTAGCGAAAAAAAAAATTTGGGGGGTTAGAGCTACTTTAAGCAACCGAGATAAAAGCCTGTTTATTTAACAATTATTCCATGAGCGCGCGCTGGAATGAGTTGGCTATAACCATCTTATATCCAACAAGCGCGCCGAATGGAATAACTGTTTTATTAAATTCGGTACGGTTGTATACTTGGAAATTATAGCTAAATTTTATTGGTTTTTAACTTTACAAAATGACCGGAAGTTGATGTGGCAAAAACAACAGCAAGTGGGACGTCACATGGCATGCGCGCCGTTTGCAAACTTAGTTGAATGAAGCCGGCGAGTCTCCTGAACGAAAATTGCCCGCATCATCTATAATTTAAGGAACGTCTACCAAACGAAGGATATTCAACCTTGGCCAGAAAGTTTCGAAAGCGTTCAGGTTTGTGTCATCGAGAAGAGTTTTAATTGTACACTTGCAAATAACGTTGTAAAAGTACTGCGGAAAACTTTGATCGCCATGTGACAGACGTTGTGTCAAAGTTATTCTCGACAAGAACTCTATCAGCGTTCCCTTACTGTGGCTGCCTTCGCATCAGTTTGAGCTGGATATGTGGAGATGATTGCTGACCAGTTTCAGAGTCAGGGACAGAAAATATCGTAGCATCGGAATCATCTTCAGAATCTCCGAGACCCTAATGGTCTTTCATGGCTGGTAAAAATTCGAGCCGACGCTTGGAGCTCATCAAAATACTCAACTCCTTGTTGAATTTTTCGCAAGGACAGAATTGTTGGCGTTAGCTGGCGGTGAATCTCTTGTCCTGGTCGACCATAAAAGAGACTGAGGTAAAACTAGGTCGTTCTCTGTAGTTTTATGGGATTTTTGCTCTTTGTCCGTCCGAGCTCACCCCTGTCGAACAGTTTCTTCATATGTTCATTGGAAATTGGTTTCTGACCGTTTCTTATGGGCTCGATTAGGCCGGCAATATTGTCTATTTTTCTCAGGACCTTTGCAAATCAAATGCTCTAACGCTTTATTTGTCTCAGTAAAGGCGGGTCAGAGATAGTAAAAAACGGTCTATTGAGCGGCAGCGAGCGAAGGAAACGATCAATGGCGGTTCTCGGATGGATTTCATTGATGAACTTTAAAAAAAAAACACTGACAGCGTGCCATCTCCATTCCTTGCAGACGTGCAAAACGTCTTTCCGAAAAACATTCAGCACTCGTCTTTTGACATTTCTTCTATCGGTTTCGAAAATTTGATGCCACCAGGGCTAGCAAGCCATATATTAACATTAAGGTGAAAATTGTTGTTCTTGTTATGTAATCTTCGTGAATGCGTACAAATCTCGATTTTCATGTTTGAAATTTTACAGCTTTTAAGGGAAACTTAACGGGTACGTACCGTTGAACATGCTCATTCCGAACTTTATGGCTCTTTTGCTGTTACTAGAATGGGATTGTCCGTAATTTCTTGTGTTTCTTCTGTAGACAGCTCACCGAATTTGTTTTTTTTTCTTCATCCATTTGTTTGTTTGTTTTTTTTTCGCCGACGAAACTGGGCTTCCCACAAAATAAAATTCTGCCAAGCCACATTTACCGCATTAATTTCGATATAAGGTCAAACGTAGGTATAGTGACTGGTAACCGAGTTACGGCAACTATCCGAACCGACCACTCAAATGTTCGTGGAAAATGGATTGCCTTTATTTTTTCTACAGAAGTCAAGCAACATATGCAATGAACGAAAATGACCTTTATTTCGATAGATTCGCTTTGTTAATTTTTTGAGGAATATTTTTTTGTAGGCATCCCGAACACCACATAAACCGGAAATTGAAACCCCCAAAATTGGGGGTTACGCTATGCTTTCTCAAACTTCGCACATTCGATGAAACAACCTAATTCTTTCAGAATTACTGCATAATTCTTTCTTCTCTCAACACACCTTAAACGCAAGCAAAGTTATGACGTCTTAACGTGATCCTCTTAGAGACGTCTTTGCCAACTTTACTGACATAGTCTCCAAACAAACATATTTTCTTCAAAAGTAGGACCTCTTCATGAATGATGACTGTTATCAGCGTAGTGTACTAACCCTAAGCTACAATTAGCTGTATTAAAAGTTGTGGGCACTCATAATTTTGATACGCAAAAAAATTTAATAAAGTAGCGGAAATTTCAACATTTTGTGTGGAAATGACGAATCTCACCCGTTGACTAAAATGCGGTTTTAAGTTTCTCAGCGAACTTTTTGACATTACCTGATTAGATTTATTGAGTTTTAACGCTTGGAGAACTCGATGAGACTTATTTTACGGGAAAATCTCTCAAGCCTTGCTTTGACTTCTACTGCGGTACTGACCACTACTGATCGTTACCCTGAGCCGTTCCGTCACGCATCACGCATTCTTAGTTGAAGCGGGGGTTGATTAAAAATCTCTTATTCCCAGAGAAATCACCTTGTCTTTTCATTACATGTATCTTGGTTCTTATAAGCGTGCTCTAATTTTGGTTGTGATATAGCTAAGGCCGGTAGTGTAAACAGTTCGGTCAATGTCAACACCAATTGTTCACTACTCGCATTTGACATTTCTTTAGTGAGTTTCTTTTTCAATTACTAATAAATTAGGAAAGCCTATTGAGGTATTTTTGGGCAAGAAGATATTATATTTCTTAGTACAAGGACGCTTTTAAACTGATCTGTCTGGCGAAGGGAGAGGCAAAAAAAAGGGAAAACCACAACTGAGAAAGTTCCCGGAAGTATGTTTACCTGAAAACGAGAAATCTAAAACATTTCCCGCGATTACATGCCGAATTGCAATGTTTATATGCACGAAAAGATGATGGTGCTAAAATTCCAAAATCGTACCTAACCTGCATGAAATTGCTTCATAACCTGACTGTTGGCACGATTGCAATCAAATCAAATCAACTTTAGGAGTGAAATTTGAAGTAGTTTTAAAAGCGAATTGTTAAGATTAAAATGGGTTGGGAACACTACCAGACGGTTGACCCCCTCAAAAAAGAGCCTCAGGTTCGTAGGGGACTGTTTAGCGGCCGTCTATTAATTCTTCCCCTCAAATTTCAATTTTCCAAATCCATCAAATCTTCAACATTTCATGTTTTCCTCAATTTAATCTATCCTATATTGGCACAAAGGCCACGTTGAGCGACGTCAAAACAGCCTTCATGTAAAATCTCGCCTTAATAGTTTTCGAAAGGGACGGACCATTAGAAATGTGATGATGGGGGAGTGTGGGGGGAAAAATATTCATGCAAGGGAGGATGACTGAAACAAAAAAAATGCGCAAAGACGAAATTCCAGCGGAGTGATGAATTACATTGTCGGGCTTACAAACTGTACCCACCTGACTCAAGTAGTTTAAGGCCTGGGTCAAAGGCTTTTACTGGTGAAAATAATCCATTATATTTCTAAAGGTATAAATGGCAATGGAACCAAATTCAGCACACAGTTCGATTTTAACGTCCTGAAAATTTCAAAGTAGAATTGGTACTTCTGACAAGTCACGTGACATGTCACTGAGGCTTAGCGGAAAATAACTGTTATTTGAGGAATTGGTGGCGGTGTTTAGTAATATCATCCAGCAAACGCGCGTTTTAGATGCAAGGCAATTACTTTCATCCTCTCACGTTTGGAATGACCGTAGCTCTTTTCGCAGAAAAAAAAAATATAGGGTGAAAGGTCCTTATTTTCAACAAAATTCGACTTTTAGTCATTTACATCTTCCAAAATCGAAAACATAGCAAGGCAGATAATTTAAATTTCAATCGAAATCGTTTATTTATTGATCAATAGGATAGAAATGCGCCACCAATTTGTCGATTTACCAAATTTTAAAAAGGTGATCACGTAACATGTCACGTGGTCAAAATAATATGTTAAGGTAAGGCAGGACGTCGAGCTTTATAATCAGGGAAAAGTTCAGCTTGTTAAAACAAATATAGCAAGAGATATAGCTGCCCAACCATAATTCTACTTTACTGACATTCCTGACCCATGCCTTAAACAGCTTTGGCAGCCACTTCAGTACTGCAGTTTTTATTTCTTGGTCCTGGTGGAATTGCCATTAACTTGGTTTCTCTACGATAAAGAAAACGGACATTTTTCCCTTTCAAGTCTGATAAATTTCGTGTAAAGCAACCTCACCTTGGACACTGATAGCCAAACACG
The DNA here is from genome assembly GCA_019787425.1 of Platygyra sinensis. NCBI lineage: Eukaryota > Metazoa > Cnidaria > Anthozoa > Scleractinia > Merulinidae > Platygyra > Platygyra sinensis. The sequence continues at coordinate 6,430 of JAHPZR010055017.1, read as the reverse complement.
CTTGCAGAAAAACTCTTATGGATAACCATGGCTTAAAAGTGATTCTGAAAAAAAAAAAAGAAAAAAAAAACATGTGCTACAAACAACCCACATACCGTGTTTTAAAAGCCTCGAAATATAGGAGTGATTTCACATTTGACATGTATAAATGACGGCTGTGGATACAGAGGTGTACACCTATACACTTCTCCCAAGATGACCGACAAGATCAACGATTGACAAACGTCGTAATCAGACACTCAAGGAGGTGTTAACACAAATGTGTGTTTAGTGTGGGCTGTTTCAATCTAATTTAGATTATTGGCTAACTAAGTAAACGACGCATTATCATTGTTCAAGTCCTAACGATACATTTTCTAAATGTTTCGGTTGAAAATCGTGGGAAACACACCAAAAATTGCTTCAATTTTGCAAAATGTTTTCGGGGGCATGAAACCCGAGACCCCCTAGTGGAATAGGTCATGTGGCCCCATATTTGCTACTGGACGGTCACTCGCACAACCCTAGCTTAAACCTTGATTCACTGCATGTTAAGAATGACTTTTAGTACCAGGGTAATGAAGCAATTAAATTGATATCTCCCTAAACATCAAGCCAAAAAGGCAATGCCGCGAGCCCCATTTTAGACAATAGCACGTGGATGTGCCTGATACTTGGTTATTTCCCCGTGTAAAACTTTGACAGGAGAGAAAAAGGACTGTGTGGAAGTTAAAAAAAAAATATTTAAAAATTATTTAAAGTAGTGGATTTAGTGCTATGCTCTGCTAGCTTCCAGGGAAATCGTTTGCGAATTGCACAAAATAAACTGCGTGTCCGGGTTATTCAGGTGTCGGAATGTTTTGTGAACACGTAGCACACCATCAAAACTGGTTTCTTTAAGAATACTATGAAGAAGAAACTCTGTCTTAATCTAGTATGCCCTATAATTTTTTAAAAAGTCTGAGATGCCATATTTTTATGAGTTTTATACGAATACTTGTCTTGCTGAGACTTCGCACACAGTATCGACCAGTATCATGTTACTCGATTTACTCGGCATCAAATCGAGCGGTTCCTTAGGCATATTTGTTGTTTAAATAGAAGCATCGGAGGAAAGGCATAGACCTTTTGCATAAATGGCGGCTTAATTTGAATAACAATACTTGGTACATCCTTAGCCTCACATTCATGTTTCAAGACAAAGGAAATTTCACATGAATGTGAGGCTAAGGATGTATCAAGAATTGTTATTCAAATTTAGGCGCCATTTATGCAAAGGGTCTATGGTATCGGTAAAAAGGTCCATTTGGGATGTTAATTTGGACAAAAATCTCTCTATGAGTTCTCCTGATTTATTAACAGTGTCCCGAACGGTCAAATGTTAGTTAGCGAACTATTGTTGTTGACATTGACCCCAACTGTTTACACTACCGGCTTCGGCGATGACTCAACTAAAATTAATATTAGAGAAATCTTATAAAAAGAAACAAGAAAATAAAAGGAAAAAGGTGTTGAAAAAGTATGAAATAATCATAAAAGGCTACTCATTTCTATGGGATGAGACATTTTAAATCAACGCCTTCATCAACCAAGAATATAGTTTTTAGTTGTGTTGAAAAAAGAAAGAATTATGCAGCAATTCTGAAAGAATTAGGTTGTTTCATTAAATGTGCGAAGTTTGAGAAAGCAAAGCGTTACCCCTAATTTTGGGGGTTTCAATTTCCTCAAAAAATTAGCAAAGCGAATCTATCGAAATAAAGGCCATTTTCGTTCATTGCACATGTTGCTTGACTTCTGTAGAAAAAATGAAGGCAATCCATTTTCCACGAAAATTGGAGTGGTCGGCTCTTACACGGACACTCTCTTAAATCATTAATGATCGGATAAGTGTATGAAGGAACTTAGCAATTTTTTTCCCCACAGGAACAACTGTCACGCCTGCATCAAGAAAATGACAATTGCAAGAGAAAGGTATAATTTACATAGTACATACTTATTTCTAGTAAAGGTGTTGACCTGGAACATTTGTGACGACAGTGGATTGCCAACAGAAGGGTTTTTTTTTTTTTTTTTTTTTTCAGCCCCTTCGAGTTCAACATCAGTTGACTCCGTTTAAGTAGTTTAACTAACAATTAAGTTTTTAGGTTTCAGTTTGTTTTTCCCTCCGCAAATATTTTGCAAAGACTTTCATTAATTTTTCGTTTGCTGAAACTTTCCTCGTTCAATCAGACCTGGCATTTACAGAGAAACTACAATGTTTTTAATAGCCCATTTTCTGTATATTCCAGGGATGTTCAGATGATAGTTCATTACACGAATTAAGGATATACAAAAGTTTTTGTATTTTTTTTTATTTTTTATTTTTTTGCTTTTTGAAGATGGAGCATCTGCTCATTAAACAAGAGGATGAAATTGAGAGGTTTCGTAACCAGATGGAGAAGAACAAAAAAGATCATCAAGAGCAAATACAAAACATGAAGGACGCGAATGAGAAGTCACTCTTAAAACAGCAAGAAGAAAACCTTAAAAATAACCAGGTTTTACATCACCAGATTTTGAATTTGAAGAAAGAAAACGAAAACAATTTACAGGAGAAAAAGTGGCTCTCTGCAAAGGCCAACCGAAATGAAGCACCAAGTGACTGGCAAGGTTCATTTAAATCTAAAAGTACTCCTGGTTACCGGCAAGCTCCATTTGGAAGTGCAGATGAATCAAGCGACGAGGAATCGGCAAAGGCCAACCGTAATGAAGCGCTAAGTGACTGGCAAGGTTCATTTGAATTTAAAAGTACACCAGGCTACCGGCAAGCTCCATTTAAAAGTGCAGATGAATCAAGCGACGAGGAATCGGCAAAGACCAACCGTAATGAAGCGCTAAGTGACTGGCAAGGTTCATTTGAATTTAAAAGTACACCAGGCTACCGGCAAGCTCCATTTAAAAGTGCAGATGAATCAAGCGATGAGGAATCGACAAAGGCCGACCGTAATGAAATACCAAGTGACTGGCAAGGTTCATTTGAAAGTGCAGATGAATCAAGCGATGAGGAATGTTCATGGGAAAGACCAAGTGCAAATCCAGCAAGCACGCAACCTGAGAGAATTGAGAACCGAACAGCAGCAGCAAAGAGGCGAGTAGCATATACTCAAGAAACTAAAAAGACACTAGATGCTGTCAAGGAACCCGGCTTCGTTGACAGGGTACTCGATGTGGTCGCAGTGGGTGCCGTTGCGGTTGGTGCTGGTGTGTGCGTAGCTGTGCCTGGTTTAGCGGCAATTGCTGCTCCAGTCGCTGGTCTTGTTAGTGCCGGCGCTATGGCGTTGAAGAAGTTTTTTTCATGGTAACTATGCTATCAAAACACTGCCTGTAGATTAAAATTGTATAGGATGGAGCTAATAGATGTAGTTGAAACAGGCACCTGAATATTAAAATATCAGTTGCTGACATGATAAACTTAGGACCAGTGCAGAGGCACACTCACTTTTCATACACACTTTTTACATTACAGCCTTATTACCATGCATTGATAATGTCAAGATCGCGAGAATCTGTAAAGTGCAGGGAGGCAGAACCGCTTTTTCTGTGCAAAATGTTACTGATAAAGGAGCAGTAGCGCAATCTTATTAGCTAAACGGTGCCCTTTTGTGCTTAATGGTAGACGCTATATATATACGCGAGTTTAGTGGGAATTATTTAAGAAAAAGGAAACATGAACCGTGTTCCTATAGTGTTTCATATAATAACCCAAGGTATTCTCGCATTTTGATTGGTTCTTGCCCATGATCTATCAGAGGACATACGCACGATTGACGTCATCACTACAAAGTTTTTTCCTCTGTGTTTTAGAATGGCGAAAAACTTTGAGAATTTCGATAATATTTTACTTGTCAGTGCAAAAGATAAGGTACAAAAACGTTTTGCCGATGCATTGAACAGGTTCCAGAAGTAGAAAGAAGAAAGATGAAGCCTTTTCTTTTGGAAAATGCTTTAAGGTATCAGTGTACCCCAAATGACCAACATTCTTTGGCGCCTCTTTACGGTCGGACGGTTAACGCAAACCCCACTAAGTATATATTTTCTGAAAGCTTAATAATTGAAGATTACGAATGTTTATTCACTAACGTAAAAAAAAAATTAAGGTTTCCCGAATATAGCGCGTTATTTCTCGAAGTATAGAGGTTCACTAATCAAGTTCGTTTCCGGTCGGATTTGAGCGGGAGAACGCGATTAATATCGCTATCTCTTCTTGACACCTTTCTTTAAAAAACGGTGTCGGGAAATTTTGAGTGCTTGTCTGGTTTGTTTCTGACACGCAGTTAAACTTTGAAAGGTTAAAAAGCATGCATTCTCTTCACTAAAATAGCCATAACTTTTGAGAGAAGCAAAACATAAAAATTCCCCGACACTGTTTTTTTGTCCGATTATCGGACAACGTTCTCTCCAAATTTCAGCGAAAAACGTTAAAAATTCGCCGGAAACGAACTCAAAATGTGCGCTTCATTCGCTGAAATTTTCGTTTCGAGATGAGGAAAAAAATATTTTAGGGCGTTCTTCCGGTGTAATGAGATAATTACGTAACATGTCGAAAAATTAATGACCTGTGGATGGATCAAGAGAAGGATTATTTTACTTTATCAATAGAGCTCATATCAATTACCAGGCGGGAAATATCCTTTTGCAAGATCTGATTTCCGCCGTTCGCGCAACAAGGTTAGTAAGGACTGAATAATTTTCGGTCAAATTTTGGATTTCTGTTTTTTAAAAGCCCTTGCTAATGTGGATTCACATTCCTTCTAACGTTTGCCTAAACAAGGGTAAGCAAACCTTCGGGGACGTACGCGTGCAGATATTGATCAAGAAGTTACAGTTTCGAACGGCGAAAGCGCTCAGGAAATTATGATCAGAGAATGCACAGTCCTCGACAGGCAATCCTCGTTTTGTCAGGGCACGATCCAACATGAACCAAGCCCGGATCTTACAGAAACATTCTCCAACAAAGTCACATGTGCGTGACAAAACCGACAAGAAACCGATTTCAAGAGATTTTCTTGCAGGCGATCGTTGGCAACAGTTGTTTGACCAACTTTTGCCATGACTCTTGTGAGTCCGATTCTGCGGGTTCGTCTTTGCCTTTGCCTTCAGTTTCGCCCGGCTAGCACTAACGGTATCGTTCTCCCATCGATTTTGTTCCTGATCACTAGCCCCAAACACATCACCTCGATCCTTCACGAATGAAATTGAACCCTTTTTCCTCTTTGAAGGTTTCTTGAGAACTTCGCACTAGCAAAAGGACAAGAACTTTTGCGAGTTTTTCTTGGATGACATGGCGTAGATATAGGCTATTAAATTTATTGCCTACAAATACTCGAAGTAGCACATCGACAAATCGAACAACATCGCGTCTGTCACGCGAGCTTTTAATGCAAATTTACTCTCGTGACAAAGTGTCGACAGGGTGTTGACAACTATCAATTAGAGATAATTAATGGAAAGAAACGTTTTTCGTTTATAACTTTGCTTAGAATCAATCTTTTTTCATAGAATTTTCTTGAAATGAAAGATTGCAATAATGTCTATCTGAAAAAGCGAAAAACAATTTGTTTTGAAAAATGATCAAATTCGGGGTACACTGATACCTTGAGAAAAAATAAATTAACTTTTCTTACTCTCAAAATAACCTTTGACACCCTGACTGATGTCAGGAATGAAACGTGAAAACACCACTTCTGAAAATCAGTTAAAATGAACATTTAACGTTGCTTTCGGATGCGAATGTTTTAGTCCGCTTTAGGGCACAGCAGTGAGCAAAATATAGCTAGACACAGCTTATGGCCAACTGTATTGCAGCTAAAATGTGTCTCCGACACTATATCAAACTGCTTTGAGAATCACCAACCACAGAATACAAAAATTTCCACCATCACTAACGCTCCTTTTATTCAAAACTCCAATCAAATGGCGTCCGAAGGTATACTTTTATTTCCTGTAACATTCAAGGCAATTTCCAACCTTTTCGGCTCAAGACTTTTCTGATGACAAAAACTGACTTTACATTTTTCCAGCATTTTGTTTAAGATTTATAAATTTTGCAGCTCAGTTCTGCTGTTGCTGTAAGTGTTTACTTCACTAGGGGTGACGCTCGAGTCAATCACAATTCTTTGCTACACATAGCAACCAATGAGATTTATTTTGCATAGATAAACGATTGGGTCAAATGGCTTTTGTCGTTTTTGCCAAAGTGGGCAAAGGCCGGTTTCCTCATGAGGATTTTGCTGTTTTAAGTCAATTTTGCGCTAAAATCATTACTTTGAGGCTTTAATCATAAACAAAATGCTTCTACAAAGCTATAAGGAAGATATCAAATGAATTATATTAGAGAGGGCTAACCATAACAAATTTCTTGAGGTATCAAAACTTGAAAAAATTGGCCAATTTTTTTGAAATTTCAATCCAT
>JAHPZR010055016.1:0-17592 GCA_019787425.1 Platygyra sinensis | reverse complement strand
GTGAATACATGCACCAGGCAAATCCATCGCGATGCACGTGTGAGCGACCCGCTCCCAGGTGGAGTCGTAACGTGCAGGGAGTGCTTCAGACAGCGAGCACTGACAGGGTTCGCCTTCGATATTGGCGTGCGTGGGCACGTACGACAGGAATTGAGATGGGGCTGATGGTTGAACCCGAGACAGCACCTAATCTTCCTAAGACCGACGGCAAAGAAGGAGAGTCGGAATAGATGCCAAATTGTTACACAATGATGGCAAATGACTTTAGACCCCCACTCTCGGTGGGTGGAGGCGATAGACGGCCCGTCACGGCGGTACGGCTCATCTGCACGGTCGGGGAGGAACGAAGTGCGGTGGCCAATAAAATTATAGAGATTGGCCATTTAGCGGGATAGCATGGCAAAGAAGAACATGCCCGCCGTGAGACACCTTAGATATGAGGTGACGAATTCAGCAACTCCAGGAACAGAGACGTCGCATTATGTCGATATCGCACGTGACCTCGCTGCGATTAATCGACGTATGATGCCACAAGGACGTATGTACCACATTGGTAAAATCACAGTCGTCAGCACCAACACCCTTGCGGGTGGTGGTGTCGATGCGGGATTCATCTCCGTGAGTGTCGCTCCCACATCGTGGGCTGTGATTAATGCTGCAAAAGAAGGAAGACGGCTGTTCGAAGAAATGAAGAAACAGGCGAAAGAAGGCGTCCAAATGAAGGACGGACGATATGCAGATTTCAAAATTCGAGGATTGCATCAAAGTGCTTTTGCACCGACATTTTTGGTGCCAAAAGACAATGGTGGTAACGACTTGCAATTAGGAGAGTGGAATTACACTCGGTTTTGGGCACCTCAAGTGGGCACCGCTGCTTTGGATCAGTATGAGTGTCACCTGCTTGGCAGCCACGTGGGTGCTGCAGGTAATTACACGTCTGTAGGCTTGGTCGAGAGTTATGGGAATACCAGGAGCACTGTGCAAGAAGGTGTCCCTAACCCGATTCAAGATCCAGACGACCCGTTGGCGAATTTGTTCTCCGACGGGACACAAGATGATGAAATCATCAGTGATGCATCGAATTACAATGAGAATCCTCCATACGATGTTGATGAGTATGGTGGTGCAGCAGGAAATATGCCACAGCCCATTGTTGTCCAACATGGGACTTTGGGTGCTGATGGACGTGTAACTCTGGGCGGCTTTGCGGCTCTACACGGACTGATCGAATTTGAAGTGAAGTCACCAATTGCGAATGACGTGTATTCGATATTGGTTGAACTGAAGGCAGGGTCATACAAGGGCATTGCGGCGGAGGCATTGTGATGTCGCCGGCGACCGCAGAAACTGCGGCTGAAGTCGCAATTACGACGTCAAAGGCGGTTGTTGTGATGGACCACATCAAGAACAATCGCATTGAATATCTTGTCCTGGCTGTCCTGGCGCATATGATTGGCTGGACAACGGAAGCAACCACTTACGTTCAAGGAATGTGTTGAAAATGGCTCGGAATGCCCAGTGTAATGCTATTACGAAGAGCACAGGGCGACGATGTCAAGCGTTCGCATTGGCTGGGCAGAAGAAATGTTTGTTTCATCATCGAGAGGCACGAGGCGTGACTGGTCGAATGATGCGGAAGACTCGACGACGAAAGTGAAGTCGCATGTGGACGCCAGGCGCATGCACGTGCGGATATCGACCGAAGGCAAGTGACGCATCCTGGATAGAGCAGTACGAAGTGTTGCACGTGCGTTGCTATGAATGCGGGCGGGAATGGGTTGAATGATTATAGGCTGACTCAGGCTACATCAACACATGGAAAATATCCGAGAATGTGACTACTGTCACGAGTGGAAGTGGAATTACAGACTGACACGACCCTACGTACATTACGTGTGTAAGCGCTGTTATGGACGGAGGTGGGGATGAAGATGGAGCACGACAGGGTTTGTCCAGATTGTAAATGGCAATTACCTGGCGGGAATGTATTGTACCCCTGCATCTGTGGAGGGGAAGAGGAATGAATGTTCGATGCGCTATTTGTGGCCGAAGAGGATATGCTGTAGTTTTTGCAAAATGGGCTCGGACCGAAGGATCTATGCCAGATATTTGGATTTGTGATGAGCACCGGAGGGATTGGATTGGAACTCAAGCATGATTGCGCAGTTTGCGTGAAATTGGTTGGGTTGTTTGGGACGTGTGAATACATGCACCAGGCAAATCCATCGCGATGCACGTGTGAGCGACCCGCTCCCAGGTGGAGTCGTAACGTGCAGGGAGTGCTTCAGACAGCGAGCACTGACAGGGTTCGCCTTCGATATTGGCGTGCGTGGGCACGTACGACAGGAATTGAGATGGGGCTGATGGTTGAACCCGAGACAGCACCTAATCTTCCTAAGACCGACGGCAAAGAAGGAGAGTCGGAATAGATGCCAAATTGTTACACAATGATGGCAAATGACTTTAGACCCCCACTCTCGGTGGGTGGAGGCGATAGACGGCCCGTCACGGCGGTACGGCTCATCTGCACGGTCGGGGAGGAACGAAGTGCGGTGGCCAATAAAATTATAGAGATTGGCCATTTAGCGGGATAGCATGGCAAAGAAGAACATGCCCGCCGTGAGACACCTTAGATATGAGGTGACGAATTCAGCAACTCCAGGAACAGAGACGTCGCATTATGTCGATATCGCACGTGACCTCGCTGCGATTAATCGACGTATGATGCCACAAGGACGTATGTATCACATTGGTAAAATCACAGTCGTCAGCACCAACACCCTTGCGGGTGGTGGTGTCGATGCGGGATTCATCTCCGTGAGTGTCGCTCCCACATCGTGGGCTGTGATTAATGCTGCAAAAGAAGGAAGACGGCTGTTCGAAGAAATGAAGAAACAGGCGAAAGAAGGCGTCCAAATGAAGGACGGACGATATGCAGATTTCAAAATTCGAGGATTGCATCAAAGTGCTTTTGCACCGACATTTTTGGTGCCAAAAGACAATGGTGGTAACGACTTGCAATTAGGAGAGTGGAATTACACTCGGTTTTGGGCACCTCAAGTGGGCACCGCTGCTTTGGATCAGTATGAGTGTCACCTGCTTGGCAGCCACGTGGGTGCTGCAGGTAATTACACGTCTGTAGGCTTGGTCGAGAGTTATGGGAATACCAGGAGCACTGTGCAAGAAGGTGTCCCTAACCCGATTCAAGATCCAGACGACCCGTTGGCGAATTTGTTCTCCGACGGGACACAAGATGATGAAATCATCAGTGATGCATCGAATTACAATGAGAATCCTCCATACGATGTTGATGAGTATGGTGGTGCAGCAGGAAATATGCCACAGCCCATTGTTGTCCAACATGGGACTTTGGGTGCTGATGGACGTGTAACTCTGGGCGGCTTTGCGGCTCTACACGGATTGATCGAATTTGAAGTGAAGTCACCAATTGCGAATGACGTGTATTCGATATTGGTTGAACTGAAGGCAGGGTCATACAAGGGCATTGCGGCGGAGGCATTGTGATGTCGCCGGCGACCGCAGAAACTGCGGCTGAAGTCGCAATTACGACGTCAAAGGCGGTTGTTGTGATGGACCACATCAAGAACAATCGCATTGAATATCTTGTCCTGGCTGTCCTGGCGCATATGATTGGCTGGACAACGGAAGCAACCACTTACGTTCAAGGAATGTGTTGAAAATGGCTCGGAATGCCCAGTGTAATGCTATTACGAAGAGCACAGGGCGACGATGTCAAGCGTTCGCATTGGCTGGGCAGAAGAAATGTTTGTTTCATCATCGAGAGGCACGAGGCGTGACTGGTCGAATGATGCGGAAGACTCGACGACGAAAGTGAAGTCGCATGTGGACGCCAGGCGCATGCACGTGCGGATATCGACCGAAGGCAAGTGACGCATCCTGGATAGAGCAGTACGAAGTGTTGCACGTGCGTTGCTATGAATGCGGGCGGGAATGGGTTGAATGATTATAGGCTGACTCAGGCTACATCAACACATGGAAAATATCCGAGAATGTGACTACTGTCACGAGTGGAAGTGGAATTACAGACTGACACGACCCTACGTACATTACGTGTGTAAGCGCTGTTATGGACGGAGGTGGGGATGAAGATGGAGCACGACAGGGTTTGTCCAGATTGTAAATGGCAATTACCTGGCGGGAATGTATTGTACCCCTGCATCTGTGGAGGGGAAGAGGAATGAATGTTCGATGCGCTATTTGTGGCCGAAGAGGATATGCTGTAGTTTTTGCAAAATGGGCTCGGACCGAAGGATCTATGCCAGATATTTGGATTTGTGATGAGCACCGGAGGGATTGGATTGGAACTCAAGCATGATTGCGCAGTTTGCGTGAAATTGGTTGGGTTGTTTGGGACGTGTGAATACATGCACCAGGCAAATCCATCGCGATGCACGTGTGAGCGACCCGCTCCCAGGTGGAGTCGTAACGTGCAGGGAGTGCTTCAGACAGCGAGCACTGACAGGGTTCGCCTTCGATATTGGCGTGCGTGGGCACGTACGACAGGAATTGAGATGGGGCTGATGGTTGAACCCGAGACAGCACCTAATCTTCCTAAGACCGACGGCAAAGAAGGAGAGTCGGAATAGATGCCAAATTGTTACACAATGATGGCAAATGACTTTAGACCCCCACTCTCGGTGGGTGGAGGCGATAGACGGCCCGTCACGGCGGTACGGCTCATCTGCACGGTCGGGGAGGAACGAAGTGCGGTGGCCAATAAAATTATAGAGATTGGCCATTTAGCGGGATAGCATGGCAAAGAAGAACATGCCCGCCGTGAGACACCTTAGATATGAGGTGACGAATTCAGCAACTCCAGGAACAGAGACGTCGCATTATGTCGATATCGCACGTGACCTCGCTGCGATTAATCGACGTATGATGCCACAAGGACGTATGTACCACATTGGTAAAATCACAGTCGTCAGCACCAACACCCTTGCGGGTGGTGGTGTCGATGCGGGATTCATCTCCGTGAGTGTCGCTCCCACATCGTGGGCTGTGATTAATGCTGCAAAAGAAGGAAGACGGCTGTTCGAAGAAATGAAGAAACAGGCGAAAGAAGGCGTCCAAATGAAGGACGGACGATATGCAGATTTCAAAATTCGAGGATTGCATCAAAGTGCTTTTGCACCGACATTTTTGGTGCCAAAAGACAATGGTGGTAACGACTTGCAATTAGGAGAGTGGAATTACACTCGGTTTTGGGCACCTCAAGTGGGCACCGCTGCTTTGGATCAGTATGAGTGTCACCTGCTTGGCAGCCACGTGGGTGCTGCAGGTAATTACACGTCTGTAGGCTTGGTCGAGAGTTATGGGAATACCAGGAGCACTGTGCAAGAAGGTGTCCCTAACCCGATTCAAGATCCAGACGACCCGTTGGCGAATTTGTTCTCCGACGGGACACAAGATGATGAAATCATCAGTGATGCATCGAATTACAATGAGAATCCTCCATACGATGTTGATGAGTATGGTGGTGCAGCAGGAAATATGCCACAGCCCATTGTTGTCCAACATGGGACTTTGGGTGCTGATGGACGTGTAACTCTGGGCGGCTTTGCGGCTCTACACGGATTGATCGAATTTGAAGTGAAGTCACCAATTGCGAATGACGTGTATTCGATATTGGTTGAACTGAAGGCAGGGTCATACAAGGGCATTGCGGCGGAGGCATTGTGATGTCGCCGGCGACCGCAGAAACTGCGGCTGAAGTCGCAATTACGACGTCAAAGGCGGTTGTTGTGATGGACCACATCAAGAACAATCGCATTGAATATCTTGTCCTGGCTGTCCTGGCGCATATGATTGGCTGGACAACGGAAGCAACCACTTACGTTCAAGGAATGTGTTGAAAATGGCTCGGAATGCCCAGTGTAATGCTATTACGAAGAGCACAGGGCGACGATGTCAAGCGTTCGCATTGGCTGGGCAGAAGAAATGTTTGTTTCATCATCGAGAGGCACGAGGCGTGACTGGTCGAATGATGCGGAAGACTCGACGACGAAAGTGAAGTCGCATGTGGACGCCAGGCGCATGCACGTGCGGATATCGACCGAAGGCAAGTGACGCATCCTGGATAGAGCAGTACGAAGTGTTGCACGTGCGTTGCTATGAATGCGGGCGGGAATGGGTTGAATGATTATAGGCTGACTCAGGCTACATCAACACATGGAAAATATCCGAGAATGTGACTACTGTCACGAGTGGAAGTGGAATTACAGACTGACACGACCCTACGTACATTACGTGTGTAAGCGCTGTTATGGACGGAGGTGGGGATGAAGATGGAGCACGACAGGGTTTGTCCAGATTGTAAATGGCAATTACCTGGCGGGAATGTATTGTACCCCTGCATCTGTGGAGGGGAAGAGGAATGAATGTTCGATGCGCTATTTGTGGCCGAAGAGGATATGCTGTAGTTTTTGCAAAATGGGCTCGGACCGAAGGATCTATGCCAGATATTTGGATTTGTGATGAGCACCGGAGGGATTGGATTGGAACTCAAGCATGATTGCGCAGTTTGCGTGAAATTGGTTGGGTTGTTTGGGACGTGTGAATACATGCACCAGGCAAATCCATCGCGATGCACGTGTGAGCGACCCGCTCCCAGGTGGAGTCGTAACGTGCAGGGAGTGCTTCAGACAGCGAGCACTGACAGGGTTCGCCTTCGATATTGGCGTGCGTGGGCACGTACGACAGGAATTGAGATGGGGCTGATGGTTGAACCCGAGACAGCACCTAATCTTCCTAAGACCGACGGCAAAGAAGGAGAGTCGGAATAGATGCCAAATTGTTACACAATGATGGCAAATGACTTTAGACCCCCACTCTCGGTGGGTGGAGGCGATAGACGGCCCGTCACGGCGGTACGGCTCATCTGCACGGTCGGGGAGGAACGAAGTGCGGTGGCCAATAAAATTATAGAGATTGGCCATTTAGCGGGATAGCATGGCAAAGAAGAACATGCCCGCCGTGAGACACCTTAGATATGAGGTGACGAATTCAGCAACTCCAGGAACAGAGACGTCGCATTATGTCGATATCGCACGTGACCTCGCTGCGATTAATCGACGTATGATGCCACAAGGACGTATGTATCACATTGGTAAAATCACAGTCGTCAGCACCAACACCCTTGCGGGTGGTGGTGTCGATGCGGGATTCATCTCCGTGAGTGTCGCTCCCACATCGTGGGCTGTGATTAATGCTGCAAAAGAAGGAAGACGGCTGTTCGAAGAAATGAAGAAACAGGCGAAAGAAGGCGTCCAAATGAAGGACGGACGATATGCAGATTTCAAAATTCGAGGATTGCATCAAAGTGCTTTTGCACCGACATTTTTGGTGCCAAAAGACAATGGTGGTAACGACTTGCAATTAGGAGAGTGGAATTACACTCGGTTTTGGGCACCTCAAGTGGGCACCGCTGCTTTGGATCAGTATGAGTGTCACCTGCTTGGCAGCCACGTGGGTGCTGCAGGTAATTACACGTCTGTAGGCTTGGTCGAGAGTTATGGGAATACCAGGAGCACTGTGCAAGAAGGTGTCCCTAACCCGATTCAAGATCCAGACGACCCGTTGGCGAATTTGTTCTCCGACGGGACACAAGATGATGAAATCATCAGTGATGCATCGAATTACAATGAGAATCCTCCATACGATGTTGATGAGTATGGTGGTGCAGCAGGAAATATGCCACAGCCCATTGTTGTCCAACATGGGACTTTGGGTGCTGATGGACGTGTAACTCTGGGCGGCTTTGCGGCTCTACACGGATTGATCGAATTTGAAGTGAAGTCACCAATTGCGAATGACGTGTATTCGATATTGGTTGAACTGAAGGCAGGGTCATACAAGGGCATTGCGGCGGAGGCATTGTGATGTCGCCGGCGACCGCAGAAACTGCGGCTGAAGTCGCAATTACGACGTCAAAGGCGGTTGTTGTGATGGACCACATCAAGAACAATCGCATTGAATATCTTGTCCTGGCTGTCCTGGCGCATATGATTGGCTGGACAACGGAAGCAACCACTTACGTTCAAGGAATGTGTTGAAAATGGCTCGGAATGCCCAGTGTAATGCTATTACGAAGAGCACAGGGCGACGATGTCAAGCGTTCGCATTGGCTGGGCAGAAGAAATGTTTGTTTCATCATCGAGAGGCACGAGGCGTGACTGGTCGAATGATGCGGAAGACTCGACGACGAAAGTGAAGTCGCATGTGGACGCCAGGCGCATGCACGTGCGGATATCGACCGAAGGCAAGTGACGCATCCTGGATAGAGCAGTACGAAGTGTTGCACGTGCGTTGCTATGAATGCGGGCGGGAATGGGTTGAATGATTATAGGCTGACTCAGGCTACATCAACACATGGAAAATATCCGAGAATGTGACTACTGTCACGAGTGGAAGTGGAATTACAGACTGACACGACCCTACGTACATTACGTGTGTAAGCGCTGTTATGGACGGAGGTGGGGATGAAGATGGAGCACGACAGGGTTTGTCCAGATTGTAAATGGCAATTACCTGGCGGGAATGTATTGTACCCCTGCATCTGTGGAGGGGAAGAGGAATGAATGTTCGATGCGCTATTTGTGGCCGAAGAGGATATGCTGTAGTTTTTGCAAAATGGGCTCGGACCGAAGGATCTATGCCAGATATTTGGATTTGTGATGAGCACCGGAGGGATTGGATTGGAACTCAAGCATGATTGCGCAGTTTGCGTGAAATTGGTTGGGTTGTTTGGGACGTGTGAATACATGCACCAGGCAAATCCATCGCGATGCACGTGTGAGCGACCCGCTCCCAGGTGGAGTCGTAACGTGCAGGGAGTGCTTCAGACAGCGAGCACTGACAGGGTTCGCCTTCGATATTGGCGTGCGTGGGCACGTACGACAGGAATTGAGATGGGGCTGATGGTTGAACCCGAGACAGCACCTAATCTTCCTAAGACCGACGGCAAAGAAGGAGAGTCGGAATAGATGCCAAATTGTTACACAATGATGGCAAATGACTTTAGACCCCCACTCTCGGTGGGTGGAGGCGATAGACGGCCCGTCACGGCGGTACGGCTCATCTGCACGGTCGGGGAGGAACGAAGTGCGGTGGCCAATAAAATTATAGAGATTGGCCATTTAGCGGGATAGCATGGCAAAGAAGAACATGCCCGCCGTGAGACACCTTAGATATGAGGTGACGAATTCAGCAACTCCAGGAACAGAGACGTCGCATTATGTCGATATCGCACGTGACCTCGCTGCGATTAATCGACGTATGATGCCACAAGGACGTATGTACCACATTGGTAAAATCACAGTCGTCAGCACCAACACCCTTGCGGGTGGTGGTGTCGATGCGGGATTCATCTCCGTGAGTGTCGCTCCCACATCGTGGGCTGTGATTAATGCTGCAAAAGAAGGAAGACGGCTGTTCGAAGAAATGAAGAAACAGGCGAAAGAAGGCGTCCAAATGAAGGACGGACGATATGCAGATTTCAAAATTCGAGGATTGCATCAAAGTGCTTTTGCACCGACATTTTTGGTGCCAAAAGACAATGGTGGTAACGACTTGCAATTAGGAGAGTGGAATTACACTCGGTTTTGGGCACCTCAAGTGGGCACCGCTGCTTTGGATCAGTATGAGTGTCACCTGCTTGGCAGCCACGTGGGTGCTGCAGGTAATTACACGTCTGTAGGCTTGGTCGAGAGTTATGGGAATACCAGGAGCACTGTGCAAGAAGGTGTCCCTAACCCGATTCAAGATCCAGACGACCCGTTGGCGAATTTGTTCTCCGACGGGACACAAGATGATGAAATCATCAGTGATGCATCGAATTACAATGAGAATCCTCCATACGATGTTGATGAGTATGGTGGTGCAGCAGGAAATATGCCACAGCCCATTGTTGTCCAACATGGGACTTTGGGTGCTGATGGACGTGTAACTCTGGGCGGCTTTGCGGCTCTACACGGATTGATCGAATTTGAAGTGAAGTCACCAATTGCGAATGACGTGTATTCGATATTGGTTGAACTGAAGGCAGGGTCATACAAGGGCATTGCGGCGGAGGCATTGTGATGTCGCCGGCGACCGCAGAAACTGCGGCTGAAGTCGCAATTACGACGTCAAAGGCGGTTGTTGTGATGGACCACATCAAGAACAATCGCATTGAATATCTTGTCCTGGCTGTCCTGGCGCATATGATTGGCTGGACAACGGAAGCAACCACTTACGTTCAAGGAATGTGTTGAAAATGGCTCGGAATGCCCAGTGTAATGCTATTACGAAGAGCACAGGGCGACGATGTCAAGCGTTCGCATTGGCTGGGCAGAAGAAATGTTTGTTTCATCATCGAGAGGCACGAGGCGTGACTGGTCGAATGATGCGGAAGACTCGACGACGAAAGTGAAGTCGCATGTGGACGCCAGGCGCATGCACGTGCGGATATCGACCGAAGGCAAGTGACGCATCCTGGATAGAGCAGTACGAAGTGTTGCACGTGCGTTGCTATGAATGCGGGCGGGAATGGGTTGAATGATTATAGGCTGACTCAGGCTACATCAACACATGGAAAATATCCGAGAATGTGACTACTGTCACGAGTGGAAGTGGAATTACAGACTGACACGACCCTACGTACATTACGTGTGTAAGCGCTGTTATGGACGGAGGTGGGGATGAAGATGGAGCACGACAGGGTTTGTCCAGATTGTAAATGGCAATTACCTGGCGGGAATGTATTGTACCCCTGCATCTGTGGAGGGGAAGAGGAATGAATGTTCGATGCGCTATTTGTGGCCGAAGAGGATATGCTGTAGTTTTTGCAAAATGGGCTCGGACCGAAGGATCTATGCCAGATATTTGGATTTGTGATGAGCACCGGAGGGATTGGATTGGAACTCAAGCATGATTGCGCAGTTTGCGTGAAATTGGTTGGGTTGTTTGGGACGTGTGAATACATGCACCAGGCAAATCCATCGCGATGCACGTGTGAGCGACCCGCTCCCAGGTGGAGTCGTAACGTGCAGGGAGTGCTTCAGACAGCGAGCACTGACAGGGTTCGCCTTCGATATTGGCGTGCGTGGGCACGTACGACAGGAATTGAGATGGGGCTGATGGTTGAACCCGAGACAGCACCTAATCTTCCTAAGACCGACGGCAAAGAAGGAGAGTCGGAATAGATGCCAAATTGTTACACAATGATGGCAAATGACTTTAGACCCCCACTCTCGGTGGGTGGAGGCGATAGACGGCCCGTCACGGCGGTACGGCTCATCTGCACGGTCGGGGAGGAACGAAGTGCGGTGGCCAATAAAATTATAGAGATTGGCCATTTAGCGGGATAGCATGGCAAAGAAGAACATGCCCGCCGTGAGACACCTTAGATATGAGGTGACGAATTCAGCAACTCCAGGAACAGAGACGTCGCATTATGTCGATATCGCACGTGACCTCGCTGCGATTAATCGACGTATGATGCCACAAGGACGTATGTACCACATTGGTAAAATCACAGTCGTCAGCACCAACACCCTTGCGGGTGGTGGTGTCGATGCGGGATTCATCTCCGTGAGTGTCGCTCCCACATCGTGGGCTGTGATTAATGCTGCAAAAGAAGGAAGACGGCTGTTCGAAGAAATGAAGAAACAGGCGAAAGAAGGCGTCCAAATGAAGGACGGACGATATGCAGATTTCAAAATTCGAGGATTGCATCAAAGTGCTTTTGCACCGACATTTTTGGTGCCAAAAGACAATGGTGGTAACGACTTGCAATTAGGAGAGTGGAATTACACTCGGTTTTGGGCACCTCAAGTGGGCACCGCTGCTTTGGATCAGTATGAGTGTCACCTGCTTGGCAGCCACGTGGGTGCTGCAGGTAATTACACGTCTGTAGGCTTGGTCGAGAGTTATGGGAATACCAGGAGCACTGTGCAAGAAGGTGTCCCTAACCCGATTCAAGATCCAGACGACCCGTTGGCGAATTTGTTCTCCGACGGGACACAAGATGATGAAATCATCAGTGATGCATCGAATTACAATGAGAATCCTCCATACGATGTTGATGAGTATGGTGGTGCAGCAGGAAATATGCCACAGCCCATTGTTGTCCAACATGGGACTTTGGGTGCTGATGGACGTGTAACTCTGGGCGGCTTTGCGGCTCTACACGGATTGATCGAATTTGAAGTGAAGTCACCAATTGCGAATGACGTGTATTCGATATTGGTTGAACTGAAGGCAGGGTCATACAAGGGCATTGCGGCGGAGGCATTGTGATGTCGCCGGCGACCGCAGAAACTGCGGCTGAAGTCGCAATTACGACGTCAAAGGCGGTTGTTGTGATGGACCACATCAAGAACAATCGCATTGAATATCTTGTCCTGGCTGTCCTGGCGCATATGATTGGCTGGACAACGGAAGCAACCACTTACGTTCAAGGAATGTGTTGAAAATGGCTCGGAATGCCCAGTGTAATGCTATTACGAAGAGCACAGGGCGACGATGTCAAGCGTTCGCATTGGCTGGGCAGAAGAAATGTTTGTTTCATCATCGAGAGGCACGAGGCGTGACTGGTCGAATGATGCGGAAGACTCGACGACGAAAGTGAAGTCGCATGTGGACGCCAGGCGCATGCACGTGCGGATATCGACCGAAGGCAAGTGACGCATCCTGGATAGAGCAGTACGAAGTGTTGCACGTGCGTTGCTATGAATGCGGGCGGGAATGGGTTGAATGATTATAGGCTGACTCAGGCTACATCAACACATGGAAAATATCCGAGAATGTGACTACTGTCACGAGTGGAAGTGGAATTACAGACTGACACGACCCTACGTACATTACGTGTGTAAGCGCTGTTATGGACGGAGGTGGGGATGAAGATGGAGCACGACAGGGTTTGTCCAGATTGTAAATGGCAATTACCTGGCGGGAATGTATTGTACCCCTGCATCTGTGGAGGGGAAGAGGAATGAATGTTCGATGCGCTATTTGTGGCCGAAGAGGATATGCTGTAGTTTTTGCAAAATGGGCTCGGACCGAAGGATCTATGCCAGATATTTGGATTTGTGATGAGCACCGGAGGGATTGGATTGGAACTCAAGCATGATTGCGCAGTTTGCGTGAAATTGGTTGGGTTGTTTGGGACGTGTGAATACATGCACCAGGCAAATCCATCGCGATGCACGTGTGAGCGACCCGCTCCCAGGTGGAGTCGTAACGTGCAGGGAGTGCTTCAGACAGCGAGCACTGACAGGGTTCGCCTTCGATATTGGCGTGCGTGGGCACGTACGACAGGAATTGAGATGGGGCTGATGGTTGAACCCGAGACAGCACCTAATCTTCCTAAGACCGACGGCAAAGAAGGAGAGTCGGAATAGATGCCAAATTGTTACACAATGATGGCAAATGACTTTAGACCCCCACTCTCGGTGGGTGGAGGCGATAGACGGCCCGTCACGGCGGTACGGCTCATCTGCACGGTCGGGGAGGAACGAAGTGCGGTGGCCAATAAAATTATAGAGATTGGCCATTTAGCGGGATAGCATGGCAAAGAAGAACATGCCCGCCGTGAGACACCTTAGATATGAGGTGACGAATTCAGCAACTCCAGGAACAGAGACGTCGCATTATGTCGATATCGCACGTGACCTCGCTGCGATTAATCGACGTATGATGCCACAAGGACGTATGTACCACATTGGTAAAATCACAGTCGTCAGCACCAACACCCTTGCGGGTGGTGGTGTCGATGCGGGATTCATCTCCGTGAGTGTCGCTCCCACATCGTGGGCTGTGATTAATGCTGCAAAAGAAGGAAGACGGCTGTTCGAAGAAATGAAGAAACAGGCGAAAGAAGGCGTCCAAATGAAGGACGGACGATATGCAGATTTCAAAATTCGAGGATTGCATCAAAGTGCTTTTGCACCGACATTTTTGGTGCCAAAAGACAATGGTGGTAACGACTTGCAATTAGGAGAGTGGAATTACACTCGGTTTTGGGCACCTCAAGTGGGCACCGCTGCTTTGGATCAGTATGAGTGTCACCTGCTTGGCAGCCACGTGGGTGCTGCAGGTAATTACACGTCTGTAGGCTTGGTCGAGAGTTATGGGAATACCAGGAGCACTGTGCAAGAAGGTGTCCCTAACCCGATTCAAGATCCAGACGACCCGTTGGCGAATTTGTTCTCCGACGGGACACAAGATGATGAAATCATCAGTGATGCATCGAATTACAATGAGAATCCTCCATACGATGTTGATGAGTATGGTGGTGCAGCAGGAAATATGCCACAGCCCATTGTTGTCCAACATGGGACTTTGGGTGCTGATGGACGTGTAACTCTGGGCGGCTTTGCGGCTCTACACGGATTGATCGAATTTGAAGTGAAGTCACCAATTGCGAATGACGTGTATTCGATATTGGTTGAACTGAAGGCAGGGTCATACAAGGGCATTGCGGCGGAGGCATTGTGATGTCGCCGGCGACCGCAGAAACTGCGGCTGAAGTCGCAATTACGACGTCAAAGGCGGTTGTTGTGATGGACCACATCAAGAACAATCGCATTGAATATCTTGTCCTGGCTGTCCTGGCGCATATGATTGGCTGGACAACGGAAGCAACCACTTACGTTCAAGGAATGTGTTGAAAATGGCTCGGAATGCCCAGTGTAATGCTATTACGAAGAGCACAGGGCGACGATGTCAAGCGTTCGCATTGGCTGGGCAGAAGAAATGTTTGTTTCATCATCGAGAGGCACGAGGCGTGACTGGTCGAATGATGCGGAAGACTCGACGACGAAAGTGAAGTCGCATGTGGACGCCAGGCGCATGCACGTGCGGATATCGACCGAAGGCAAGTGACGCATCCTGGATAGAGCAGTACGAAGTGTTGCACGTGCGTTGCTATGAATGCGGGCGGGAATGGGTTGAATGATTATAGGCTGACTCAGGCTACATCAACACATGGAAAATATCCGAGAATGTGACTACTGTCACGAGTGGAAGTGGAATTACAGACTGACACGACCCTACGTACATTACGTGTGTAAGCGCTGTTATGGACGGAGGTGGGGATGAAGATGGAGCACGACAGGGTTTGTCCAGATTGTAAATGGCAATTACCTGGCGGGAATGTATTGTACCCCTGCATCTGTGGAGGGGAAGAGGAATGAATGTTCGATGCGCTATTTGTGGCCGAAGAGGATATGCTGTAGTTTTTGCAAAATGGGCTCGGACCGAAGGATCTATGCCAGATATTTGGATTTGTGATGAGCACCGGAGGGATTGGATTGGAACTCAAGCATGATTGCGCAGTTTGCGTGAAATTGGTTGGGTTGTTTGGGACGTGTGAATACATGCACCAGGCAAATCCATCGCGATGCACGTGTGAGCGACCCGCTCCCAGGTGGAGTCGTAACGTGCAGGGAGTGCTTCAGACAGCGAGCACTGACAGGGTTCGCCTTCGATATTGGCGTGCGTGGGCACGTACGACAGGAATTGAGATGGGGCTGATGGTTGAACCCGAGACAGCACCTAATCTTCCTAAGACCGACGGCAAAGAAGGAGAGTCGGAATAGATGCCAAATTGTTACACAATGATGGCAAATGACTTTAGACCCCCACTCTCGGTGGGTGGAGGCGATAGACGGCCCGTCACGGCGGTACGGCTCATCTGCACGGTCGGGGAGGAACGAAGTGCGGTGGCCAATAAAATTATAGAGATTGGCCATTTAGCGGGATAGCATGGCAAAGAAGAACATGCCCGCCGTGAGACACCTTAGATATGAGGTGACGAATTCAGCAACTCCAGGAACAGAGACGTCGCATTATGTCGATATCGCACGTGACCTCGCTGCGATTAATCGACGTATGATGCCACAAGGACGTATGTACCACATTGGTAAAATCACAGTCGTCAGCACCAACACCCTTGCGGGTGGTGGTGTCGATGCGGGATTCATCTCCGTGAGTGTCGCTCCCACATCGTGGGCTGTGATTAATGCTGCAAAAGAAGGAAGACGGCTGTTCGAAGAAATGAAGAAACAGGCGAAAGAAGGCGTCCAAATGAAGGACGGACGATATGCAGATTTCAAAATTCGAGGATTGCATCAAAGTGCTTTTGCACCGACATTTTTGGTGCCAAAAGACAATGGTGGTAACGACTTGCAATTAGGAGAGTGGAATTACACTCGGTTTTGGGCACCTCAAGTGGGCACCGCTGCTTTGGATCAGTATGAGTGTCACCTGCTTGGCAGCCACGTGGGTGCTGCAGGTAATTACACGTCTGTAGGCTTGGTCGAGAGTTATGGGAATACCAGGAGCACTGTGCAAGAAGGTGTCCCTAACCCGATTCAAGATCCAGACGACCCGTTGGCGAATTTGTTCTCCGACGGGACACAAGATGATGAAATCATCAGTGATGCATCGAATTACAATGAGAATCCTCCATACGATGTTGATGAGTATGGTGGTGCAGCAGGAAATATGCCACAGCCCATTGTTGTCCAACATGGGACTTTGGGTGCTGATGGACGTGTAACTCTGGGCGGCTTTGCGGCTCTACACGGATTGATCGAATTTGAAGTGAAGTCACCAATTGCGAATGACGTGTATTCGATATTGGTTGAACTGAAGGCAGGGTCATACAAGGGCATTGCGGCGGAGGCATTGTGATGTCGCCGGCGACCGCAGAAACTGCGGCTGAAGTCGCAATTACGACGTCAAAGGCGGTTGTTGTGATGGACCACATCAAGAACAATCGCATTGAATATCTTGTCCTGGCTGTCCTGGCGCATATGATTGGCTGGACAACGGAAGCAACCACTTACGTTCAAGGAATGTGTTGAAAATGGCTCGGAATGCCCAGTGTAATGCTATTACGAAGAGCACAGGGCGACGATGTCAAGCGTTCGCATTGGCTGGGCAGAAGAAATGTTTGTTTCATCATCGAGAGGCACGAGGCGTGACTGGTCGAATGATGCGGAAGACTCGACGACGAAAGTGAAGTCGCATGTGGACGCCAGGCGCATGCACGTGCGGATATCGACCGAAGGCAAGTGACGCATCCTGGATAGAGCAGTACGAAGTGTTGCACGTGCGTTGCTATGAATGCGGGCGGGAATGGGTTGAATGATTATAGGCTGACTCAGGCTACATCAACACATGGAAAATATCCGAGAATGTGACTACTGTCACGAGTGGAAGTGGAATTACAGACTGACACGACCCTACGTACATTACGTGTGTAAGCGCTGTTATGGACGGAGGTGGGGATGAAGATGGAGCACGACAGGGTTTGTCCAGATTGTAAATGGCAATTACCTGGCGGGAATGTATTGTACCCCTGCATCTGTGGAGGGGAAGAGGAATGAATGTTCGATGCGCTATTTGTGGCCGAAGAGGATATGCTGTAGTTTTTGCAAAATGGGCTCGGACCGAAGGATCTATGCCAGATATTTGGATTTGTGATGAGCACCGGAGGGATTGGATTGGAACTCAAGCATGATTGCGCAGTTTGCGTGAAATTGGTTGGGTTGTTTGGGACGT
>JAHPZR010055015.1:0-14216 GCA_019787425.1 Platygyra sinensis | reverse complement strand
TATTCTGGTCAGGTGGATGAGTTTAGAAACCCAATGAAAACCGAGTTGAAAACACGGCCGTGCTTGAAAGCCGTGTTTCAAATTATTTGAAACACGGATGCAAATTTTCTTAGTCTGCATATTCATAAAGCAACAAAAACACGTGGCGATTAACAACTTTATTTAATCACACATTTTACGAAACAAACTTTAAACCTAAATTATTACTCGGCTAACGTTGATGTAACGCTACAGTTGTTAAACTACCAAAACTGAAAAGCCCATTCTTTTTTCTAAATTTAGAAATTCTCGCTCGATGGTGGCGACCTCGTGTTTTGGTTCACTTTAACACTTCCGACCTACTGAATTGGCACTGACGTTAGAAATTTTATCAGACCAAATGCACACGTTACCTCAGAATTGCGCTGGCCACACACTTTCCTCTTCTTCGCTAGTTTTAGGAGGTCTAAATCTGCACTTTGCCATTTGCTCTGTGAAGCAACGTGTTCGCTCGGAACTGACAAACAGCTAGGTAACAACGTGACATCAGTTGATGAATATTCAAAAATATATTGTCACAGCGCAGCAATTAGGTGATAGGATCATGCACATCATGCACATTGTTTGGAGGATCATGCACATTTCACGTCTCAAATAATATAATAGTTGAATTGGGAAATCTTGTTGAAATGATAATTAAAACTAATTTTCTTTGTTGGAGAAGTTAGTTCAAAAACTCGTGCTTAGGGTTTCATTCAGTTTCCAAACGCTCCAAAACAATAAAACCACTCGGCCTGCGGCTTCGTGGTTTCAAATGTTTTCTCGCGTTTGGAAACCTGATGAAACCCTCGCACTCGTTTTTGAAATAGTACTTCTATAACAGAAGATAAAAATGGTGAAAGCTATAAAGTTTTTCTTTTTATTTCATAGAATCTTTTCACTTTATTATAAGTACAAAGAGGTTTTTCTAACAATCACTAATCCTCGGTAATTCGAGAATTAACGAATTAGAATTAAATGCAAAATGACCTGACTAGCAGAGGAGGCAGATTGTTCTTAGCAATTCGTATATTTCACATACCAATGTAACCATATACACCACTAAATTCCTAAACAATCACTACTTGCTCCTTAATTTTCTGAAATTACTAAAATGTTGTTATTTCCGTTATGGCTGTTAGTGCTTGATATACTATTAATTGTAATTACTTCAAAGGGTCTCCGACACCACCCTACAAAATAATATGTTCAAGTCTTTGAAATAAGGCAGTAGACTCTAATATTGCGGATTCATTTATAACAATATGGGTGCAAAAAACATTTACAGGAGGGTCTGAATGGGGGGGGTCCACATGTCGGTTGTCAGTTAAAATTTCATAACTTTGTCGGTTGTCGGTTAAAATTTTCGACCTTTGTCGGTTGTCAGTCAGTAAGTCTCAGTTAATAATTCATGATAATTAAAAATGCAAGTTAATTATTCACATTTGTTGTATAATTCGCGCAGTTTTAAGACTTTAATACTCTGGACGAGGTGTAAAACTTGTAAAAATTGATTATTTGATTACACTTAAACCTCGTTAAGTCTGTTTTTTTGGATTCGTCAACGTTTCTTCCCAGAGGCGTTCATCGGCTTCTGCTTGCTTTTATTAGATGGAGCCGGCTCCTTCAGCAACACCACAGGTTTTCTGGCCCAGTTTGTGATCTCTTTGATAAAAAATAAATGTGTACCAAAATGTTGACTTTCGTTCGCAGGCTTTTGAAAAACATGCACAGTTCGCATCAGCAAATGCTCGTCAAAGTTAGCTTGCACATAGAGGAAATCTCTTTTGCGTACCTTCACTCCCAGAGAGAATTGAACATTTCGTTTTCAGAAACAATAACCTTAAAGGCGTGTATTAACAGACACAGTCTTTAATATGTTAAGCTATACGGCGTTGTTCATTTACCAATTAATCAGAAAGCAGCTTATAAACTGTTTTGCTCACTAATTCTCTTCGTTAAAGATTTTAATATCGGATGAAAGCCACGAAATTGTCACAAGTAACTGTCAACTTTACACTTTATTGTTAAAGATTTTCCGTCTCAATTTTTGCATTCCTGAAAAATGGACGGTGTACTACAAACATTCCGTCCAACAAAACAGCAAGTAAAAAACCTGAAACCAAAGATTACTGAGCCAAGTTAATTTTTGAGCTTAATACTTAAAGAACTACAGTGATGCATCAAATTCCCCTGCACACTAAAACTAATAGAGCGTTCCACACTTGCCGTTGAGCTCGCTGCTGCTTTCATCCGATATTAAATTTGGAAGTTCAAGTTGCCGCTGCCCATCCGTCATAATTGCAAAATTTTCGCATTTGCCCGCAGACAAAGGTACCTGCACCTTTAGTCCTAAAAACTCTGTAAGATGTTTGTTTTAGCTCAGATACTCCTTTATGAGTTTCCTTGTCCACCAGGCCCCGGTTGTTCAAAGGCTGGATAACGCTATCCAGCGGATAAATCGCTATCCAGTGGATACGTGTTAACAAAACAAACCACGCTATCCACTGGATAGTGATTTATCCGCTGGATAGCGTTATCCAGCCTTTGGACAACTGGGGTCAGAACCCGGCTTCGATGGCGTTTGATCGCGACCTCTTCACCTTTTCGGAAAAAACTCACGATGACTTTAACAATCCCACTCATGGCCTGACCGCATGGACAAACATAGACTACGAGTAGTCCCTTTTTCGCGCGCTTAGTCCATCGAGCGAGACGCGAGAAAAAATGGGCGCGCGAGGCGCGGACATTTTTTTCTTGGGCAAACAACGCGCAGTGTAAATGCAACAACAGCGCGTCTTGTTCGCTCGATTACGAGCCGCGCGCTTTTTAGAAATGAGCTCCCGCGGCTCTCCGAAAAGAAGGATCCCGGGACTTGAGTAATTTGAAGACAGGAAATTCTACAATTGACTAAATCTGGATTGAATGTGGTCAAGTCTGGTGAAAGAGAACCCAGCAAAAGATCTGGACATTTCCTGACCTAGAAATAAATTCAAAATTCTGTTTTTTTCGGATACAAACATCCCTATGACGTCAGACCATGTCGGTTTTCGGTTACATTTTTTTTGTCGCTAGTCGGTAATTTTTTCCTTATTTTGTCGGTAGTCAGTGCTATTTTTCGCTCTTTGTCGCTAGTCGGTTAACCCCATTCAGACCCTCTTACAGATGCACAATGATACAACTCTGGTGCTTTATACAATCAGAAGAAAAGCGTTTTTATACAACCTCGATGTTGTCGAGTTAGCTATTTACACTAAAACGCTTATAGTACTTAGCAGTCTCGTAATAAAAAATCGAAAGAATCGCTCCCATCCGTATTGATAGACGTATTGAACAACCTAAAAGGTAAGACAACACAACATAGTTAGCTATTATGGAGAGTGTTACGAGTATCATTGTAGAGCAGGGTTGTTTCCAGCCAGAACTCAGGACCGTTGGTAACAGCAACAAACTAATTTATTTCTCGATCGACTTTACAGCACTAAGCTTCTTCACATAAAACCAATCTCTCTTACAGCAGAAATTCTCGCTCTAATATACACGAGGCTTAAAGTTCTAGAAATTTCTATTTCGAGCGAAATAAGTAGTTTAACAGTTTCTAATCTGAGTAATTAGGATCAATATCAGTATCTGGGCAACTGCGCACGTACCCCTTCCCTAACCCAACATGTTACAATAAGTTAATAAGTTAGTGTTACTGTTGGGTTAGGGGAGGGCTAGGTGCGCAGTTGCCCAGATTCTGATATTGATCCAGTAACTACATAAGAAATAGAACATACTAGAATGTTCTTATGCAAATTAGTTACGGCTGAATGACTTCCGGTTCTAGATTGTTCTAGAGCTTAGCTTACACAATTATTCGTAACAGAGAAAAACACATGATCACCTTCTAAATCTCCTCTGAAGCTATTAAAATTTCATTTTCTTGTACGAACAAACAAGAGTGTCATGGCGATCACAAACGTACAAAGCAAGTAGGGTAGTATTAAATTTTTCCATTATAAGTTTTCACTTTTAAAAAACGTTTTATGTATCGTGTAAGAAGAGCCAAAGTATTGTTATTTATGCCGGACAAAGAAAACTGCACCGAGTGGACATCTTTATATTACTCAACTTCAGGTTGCATCATCTCAACATTTAACCAACAAGTACCTTTAGCTATAGTGAAGTTCCTCTAGTCGCCTTCAGCAAAGTCCAAGGTTACATCATCTCCAATGAGTACAAATGGTGCCCAGTATTTAACTTCGCTAAATGTATCCGACTCTCTCAGACATTTCATGGCTCTGTTCAGGGATTCACTGGCACTTTTTCCTTCTGATAAGTGTAAGTAGAAACTCTTCATGAACTCTAGAGTAGCTTTGTCATCAATTGCCCAAAGGGACACGAGAACAGAACGAGCACCGGCACCCAAGAAGGCTCGTGCAATGCCAACCACTCCCTCAGCTTTAATCTCACCACGACCACTATGGCAGCAACTTAGCACAACCAGTTTTGCACGCATTTCAACTCTCATCACATCACTCATTTTTAGCAGGAAGTCTTCCTTAACAGGTATCTGGGATGCTCGTGTAGGGTTTGCTGCCAAAGCAATTTCTCCTGTTTCCATAGAACCATGTGCTGCAATGTGCACTAAAGCAACCGACGAGAGTCTCCTCAACACTTCATGTTTTGTTGCGTTCTTTCCAGTGAGGGGGACAACGTTGAGTATTTTTCCAATCATCTCTACTTCTTCTTTTGCGCATGGCAGCTGTTGTAGCTCAAGCCCAAAATCACGAACCTCTTCTAAGCACGGATCACCTACAAGCAGAGCCCCAGACTTCTTGTGGTAATCTGGTGAACAATCTATGATCAATTTCAAACTATTCAATGACGGAATGAGACGGACATTGAAAGACTCGCCCAAGTACTGTGAATTAGAATCCATGAATGCAGCATAAGGAGCCAAGCACAATGGACCTTCGGGAACAAATGTCAGCTCATTACCATTAATTAAGTCTATGATGGGGCTAATGGTGATGTCATACCACAATCTTAAAGGATTGGTATCAAAGATCGCACGTTGGGATATTTTTTGACAACTCTTCTTCTTTGACAGCTCGACTTTGATCATCTTATCCAATGAACGATCTTCGCATTTCACATCACCTCTGACACCGATGTCCTCATGAACATTCTGAATTAACGACAGCAACAGAGCGGTGGTAGAATCCTCCGAATTATTTTGGCTGATTTCTTTTCTTCTTAATTGAATATCCTTTCCATTTTCAATAATCCAGAAAATTATCTCTCTTTCATGAACTGCCATAACGACTGTATTCATTGGAAGGGAACTCAATGTGTCGAAAGTCATTTTATCCGCTGCATCTGGTGCTTCAGTTTCGTAGTTTAAACTCATAAGATCTTTCAGAGCCTGTGCACGTCCTTGCTCAACAGCAAACAATGCCTCAACTACGTCACCTTGTTTTAAAATTAGACGCCATAATCTCGTATAAGCCGAGTCATGAAGATTGCGGTAGCCAATTTTCCACTCATCTTTACCGTGCAGATGCTGTCTAACATCATTGAACAATCGCACGCTAGAATGATAATAATCAAGAGCCTTCGTTAGAGATCGTTGAGATTCAAAGCAAATGCCGAGATTAAGAGAACGTGTTCCTTCTCCAGCCCTGTCTCCCACTTCTTTGGCAATTTTCAGACCATGTTCAAGGTACTCGATGGCTTTTTTGAAATCTCCCAGATTTTGATATGCGACGCCAAGATTACCACATGACGTTCCCTCTTCAGCTCTGTCTCCTACCTCTCTAGCAATTTTTAGATGGCGTTCATGATACTCGATTGCTTTTTTGAAATCTCCCAAATCGTCATAACGGTTGCCAAGATTACCATACGAGCTTCCCTCGCCAGCCCTGTCTCCCACTTCTTTGACAATTTCTAGATGACGTTTATTATACTCGATGGCTTTTTTAAATTCTCCCAGACTTGAATAAGCATTGCCAAGATTACCATACACCCCTCCTTCGCCAGCCCTGTTTCCTACCTCTTTGACAATTTTTAGATGACGTTCATAATACTCGATGGCTTTTTTGAAATCTCCCAGACTCAAATAAGCGTTGCCAAGATTACCATACGACATTCCCTCTCCAGCAATGGCTCCTACTTCTTTGGCAACTTTTAGATGACGTTCATGATACTCGATGGCTTTTTTGAAATCTCCCAGCCTGTCATAAGCCATGCCAAGACTACCGTACGACACTCCCTCGCCATTCCTGTCTCCTACTTCTTTGGCAATTTTTAGATGACGTTCATGATACTCGATTGCTTGTTTGGAATCTCCCAGACTGTTATAAGCCAGGCCGAGATTACCGTACGACACTCCTTCGCCAGCCCTATCTCCTACTTGTTTGGCGATATTTAGATGACGTTCATGATACTCGATGGCTTTTTTGAAATCTCCCAGACCTCGATAAGCAATGCCAAGACTACCATATGACGTTCCCTCGCCAGCCCTATCTCCTACTTCTTTGGCAATTTTTAGATCTATTTCATAATACTCGATTGCTTTTTTGAAATTTCCCAGACTGTTATACGCGCTGCCAAGATTGCCGTACGCCTTTCCCTCGCCAGCCCGGTCTCCTACATCTTTGGCAATTTTTAGATGACGTTCATGATACCTGATGGCTTTTTTGCAATCTCCCAGACCTCGATAAGCAATGCCGAGATTACCATAGGACTTTCCCTCGCCAGCCTTATCTTCTACTTCTTTGGCAATATTTAGATGACGTTCATGATACTCGATGGCTTTTTTGAAATCTCCCAGACTTTGATAAGCGATGCCAAGACCGCCATACGAATTTCCCTCACCAGGCCTGTCCCCTACTTCTTTGGCAAGTTTTAGATGAAGTTCATGATACCCGATGGCTTTCCTGAAATCCCCCAGGTTTCGATAAGCGATGCCAAGATTTGTGTATGACCTGCCCTCTTGAGCCCTGTCTGGGAAATTTCAAAAAAGCAATCGAGTATTATGAAATAGATCTAAAAATTGCCAAAGAAGTAGGAGATAGGGCTGGCGAGGGAACGTCATATGGTAGTCTTGGCATTGCTTATCGAGGTCTGGGAGATTTCAAAAAAGCCATCGAGTATCATGAACGTCATCTAAATATCGCCAAACAAGTAGGAGATAGGGCTGGCGAAGGAGTGTCGTACGGTAATCTCGGCCTGGCTTATAACAGTCTGGGAGATTCCAAACAAGCAATCGAGTATCATGAACGTCATCTAAAAATTGCCAAAGAAGTAGGAGACAGGAATGGCGAGGGAGTGTCGTACGGTAGTCTTGGCATGGCTTATGACAGGCTGGGAGATTTCAAAAAAAGCCATCGAGTATCATGAACGTCATCTAAAAGTTGCCAAAGAAGTAGGAGCCATTGCTGGAGAGGGAATGTCGTATGGTAATCTTGGCAACGCTTATTTGAGTCTGGGAGATTTCAAAAAAGCCATCGAGTATTATGAACGTCATCTAAAAATTGTCAAAGAGGTAGGAAACAGGGCTGGCGAAGGAGGGGTGTATGGTAATCTTGGCAATGCTTATTCAAGTCTGGGAGAATTTAAAAAAGCCATCGAGTATAATAAACGTCATCTAGAAATTGTCAAAGAAGTGGGAGACAGGGCTGGCGAGGGAAGCTCGTATGGTAATCTTGGCAACCGTTATGACGATTTGGGAGATTTCAAAAAAGCAATCGAGTATCATGAACGCCATCTAAAAATTGCTAGAGAGGTAGGAGACAGAGCTGAAGAGGGAACGTCATGTGGTAATCTTGGCGTCGCATATCAAAATCTGGGAGATTTCAAAAAAAGCCATCGAGTACCTTGAACATGGTCTGAAAATTGCCAAAGAAGTGGGAGACAGGGCTGGAGAAGGAACACGTTCTCTTAATCTCGGCATTTGCTTTGAATCTCAACGATCTCTAACGAAGGCTCTTGATTATTATCATTCTAGCGTGCGATTGTTCAATGATGTTAGACAGCATCTGCACGGTAAAGATGAGTGGAAAATTGGCTACCGCAATCTTCATGACTCGGCTTATACGAGATTATGGCGTCTAATTTTAAAACAAGGTGACGTAGTTGAGGCATTGTTTGCTGTTGAGCAAGGACGTGCACAGGCTCTGAAAGATCTTATGAGTTTAAACTACGAAACTGAAGCACCAGATGCAGCGGATAAAATGACTTTCGACACATTGAGTTCCCTTCCAATGAATACAGTCGTTATGGCAGTTCATGAAAGAGAGATAATTTTCTGGATTATTGAAAATGGAAAGGATATTCAATTAAGAAGAAAAGAAATCAGCCAAAATAATTCGGAGGATTCTACCACCGCTCTGTTGCTGTCGTTAATTCAGAATGTTCATGAGGACATCGGTGTCAGAGGTGATGTGAAATGCGAAGATCGTTCATTGGATAAGATGATCAAAGTCGAGCTGTCAAAGAAGAAGAGTTGTCAAAAAATATCCCAACGTGCGATCTTTGATACCAATCCTTTAAGATTGTGGTATGACATCACCATTAGCCCCATCATAGACTTAATTAATGGTAATGAGCTGACATTTGTTCCCGAAGGTCCATTGTGCTTGGCTCCTTATGCTGCATTCATGGATTCTAATTCACAGTACTTGGGCGAGTCTTTCAATGTCCGTCTCATTCCGTCATTGAATAGTTTGAAATTGATCATAGATTGTTCACCAGATTACCACAAGAAGTCTGGGGCTCTGCTTGTAGGTGATCCGTGCTTAGAAGAGGTTCGTGATTTTGGGCTTGAGCTACAACAGCTGCCATGCGCAAAAGAAGAAGTAGAGATGATTGGAAAAATACTCAACGTTGTCCCCCTCACTGGAAAGAACGCAACAAAACATGAAGTGTTGAGGAGACTCTCGTCGGTTGCTTTAGTGCACATTGCAGCACATGGTTCTATGGAAACAGGAGAAATTGCTTTGGCAGCAAACCCTACACGAGCATCCCAGATACCTGTTAAGGAAGACTTCCTGCTAAAAATGAGTGATGTGATGAGAGTTGAAATGCGTGCAAAACTGGTTGTGCTAAGTTGCTGCCATAGTGGTCGTGGTGAGATTAAAGCTGAGGGAGTGGTTGGCATTGCACGAGCCTTCTTGGGTGCCGGTGCTCGTTCTGTTCTCGTGTCCCTTTGGGCAATTGATGACAAAGCTACTCTAGAGTTCATGAAGAGTTTCTACTTACACTTATCAGAAGGAAAAAGTGCCAGTGAATCCCTGAACAGAGCCATGAAATGTCTGAGAGAGTCGGATACATTTAGCGAAGTTAAATACTGGGCACCATTTGTACTCATTGGAGATGATGTAACCTTGGACTTTGCTGAAGGCGACTAGAGGAACTTCACTATAGCTAAAGGTACTTGTTGGTTAAATGTTGAGATGATGCAACCTGAAGTTGAGTAATATAAAGATGTCCACTCGGTGCAGTTTTCTTTGTCCGGCATAAATAACAATACTTTGGCTCTTCTTACACGATACATAAAACGTTTTTTAAAAGTGAAAACTTATAATGGAAAAATTTAATACTACCCTACTTGCTTTGTACGTTTGTGATCGCCATGACACTCTTGTTTGTTCGTACAAGAAAATGAAATTTTAATAGCTTCAGAGGAGATTTAGAAGGTGATCATGTGTTTTTCTCTGTTACGAATAATTGTGTAAGCTAAGCTCTAGAACAATCTAGAACCGGAAGTCATTCAGCCGTAACTAATTTGCATAAGAACATTCTAGTATGTTCTATTTCTTATGTAGTTACTGGATCAATATCAGAATCTGGGCAACTGCGCACCTAGCCCTCCCCTAACCCAACAGTAACACTAACTTATTAACTTATTGTAACATGTTGGGTTAGGGAAGGGGTACGTGCGCAGTTGCCCAGATACTGATATTGATCCTAATTACTCAGATTAGAAACTGTTAAACTACTTATTTCGCTCGAAATAGAAATTTCTAGAACTTTAAGCCTCGTGTATATTAGAGCGAGAATTTCTGCTGTAAGAGAGATTGGTTTTATGTGAAGAAGCTTAGTGCTGTAAAGTCGATCGAGAAATAAATTAGTTTGTTGCTGTTACCAACGGTCCTGAGTTCTGGCTGGAAACAACCCTGCTCTACAATGATACTCGTAACACTCTCCATAATAGCTAACTATGTTGTGTTGTCTTACCTTTTAGGTTGTTCAATACGTCTATCAATACGGATGGGAGCGATTCTTTCGATTTTTTATTACGAGACTGCTAAGTACTATAAGCGTTTTAGTGTAAATAGCTAACTCGACAACATCGAGGTTGTATAAAAACGCTTTTCTTCTGATTGTATAAAGCACCAGAGTTGTATCATTGTGCATCTGTAAGAGGGTCTGAATGGGGTTAACCGACTAGCGACAAAGAGCGAAAAATAGCACTGACTACCGACAAAATAAGGAAAAAATTACCGACTAGCGACAAAAAAATGTAACCGAAAACCGACATGGTCTGACGTCATAGGGATGTTTGTATCCGAAAAAAACAGAATTTTGAATTTATTTCTAGGTCAGGAAATGTCCAGATCTTTTGCTGGGTTCTCTTTCACCAGACTTGACCACATTCAATCCAGATTTAGTCAATTGTAGAATTTCCTGTCTTCAAATTACTCAAGTCCCGGGATCCTTCTTTTCGGAGAGCCGCGGGAGCTCATTTCTAAAAAGCGCGCGGCTCGTAATCGAGCGAACAAGACGCGCTGTTGTTGCATTTACACTGCGCGTTGTTTGCCCAAGAAAAAAATGTCCGCGCCTCGCGCGCCCATTTTTTCTCGCGTCTCGCTCGATGGACTAAGCGCGCGAAAAAGGGACTACTCGTAGTCTATGTTTGTCCATGCGGTCAGGCCATGAGTGGGATTGTTAAAGTCATCGTGAGTTTTTTCCGAAAAGGTGAAGAGGTCGCGATCAAACGCCATCGAAGCCGGGTTCTGACCCCAGTTGTCCAAAGGCTGGATAACGCTATCCAGCGGATAAATCACTATCCAGTGGATAGCGTGGTTTGTTTTGTTAACACGTATCCACTGGATAGCGATTTATCCGCTGGATAGCGTTATCCAGCCTTTGAACAACCGGGGCCTGGTGGACAAGGAAACTCATAAAGGAGTATCTGAGCTAAAACAAACATCTTACAGAGTTTTTAGGACTAAAGGTGCAGGTACCTTTGTCTGCGGGCAAATGCGAAAATTTTGCAATTATGACGGATGGGCAGCGGCAACTTGAACTTCCAAATTTAATATCGGATGAAAGCAGCAGCGAGCTCAACGGCAAGTGTGGAACGCTCTATTAGTTTTAGTGTGCAGGGGAATTTGATGCATCACTGTAGTTCTTTAAGTATTAAGCTCAAAAATTAACTTGGCTCAGTAATCTTTGGTTTCAGGTTTTTTACTTGCTGTTTTGTTGGACGGAATGTTTGTAGTACACCGTCCATTTTTCAGGAATGCAAAAATTGAGACGGAAAATCTTTAACAATAAAGTGTAAAGTTGACAGTTACTTGTGACAATTTCGTGGCTTTCATCCGATATTAAAATCTTTAACGAAGAGAATTAGTGAGCAAAACAGTTTATAAGCTGCTTTCTGATTAATTGGTAAATGAACAACGCCGTATAGCTTAACATATTAAAGACTGTGTCTGTTAATACACGCCTTTAAGGTTATTGTTTCTGAAAACGAAATGTTCAATTCTCTCTGGGAGTGAAGGTACGCAAAAGAGATTTCCTCTATGTGCAAGCTAACTTTGACGAGCATTTGCTGATGCGAACTGTGCATGTTTTTCAAAAGCCTGCGAACGAAAGTCAACATTTTGGTACACATTTATTTTTTATCAAAGAGATCACAAACTGGGCCAGAAAACCTGTGGTGTTGCTGAAGGAGCCGGCTCCATCTAATAAAAGCAAGCAGAAGCCGATGAACGCCTCTGGGAAGAAACGTTGACGAATCCAAAAAAACAGACTTAACGAGGTTTAAGTGTAATCAAATAATCAATTTTTACAAGTTTTACACCTCGTCCAGAGTATTAAAGTCTTAAAACTGCGCGAATTATACAACAAATGTGAATAATTAACTTGCATTTTTAATTATCATGAATTATTAACTGAGACTTACTGACTGACAACCGACAAAGGTCGAAAATTTTAACCGACAACCGACAAAGTTATGAAATTTTAACTGACAACCGACATGTGGACCCCCCCCATTCAGACCCTCCTGTAAATGTTTTTTGCACCCATATTGTTATAAATGAATCCGCAATATTAGAGTCTACTAGCCTTATTTACAGAGAACAGACTGCACATATTATTTTGTGTAGGCGTGGGTGCGCGGAGGAACCTTTGAAGTTAATACAAATTAATAGATATTCAAGCAACATAAACAGCCATAACGAGGAAATATACAACCATTTTAGTAATTTCAGGAAAATTAAGGAGCAAGTAGTGATTGTTTTAGGAATTTAGTGGTTGTAATATGGTTTACATTGGGTATGTGAAATATACGAATGTGCTAAGAACAATCTGCCTCCTCTGCTAGTCAAGGTCATTTTGCATTTAATTCTAATTTCGTTAATTCTCGTAAATTACCGTAGGATTAGTGATTGTTAGGAAAAACCTCTTTTGTAACATATAATAAAGTGAAAAGATTCGTATGAAATAAAGAAGAAAAACTTTATAGCTTTCACCATTTTTAATCTTCTGTGATAGAAGTACTCATTCAAAAACGAGTGCCGAGGGTTTCCATCGGTTTCCAAAAACGCCGAGGGAAAACATTTGAAACCACGGAAGCCGCAGGCACCGAGTGTGTTTGATT
Source organism: Platygyra sinensis (assembly GCA_019787425.1). Taxonomy (NCBI): domain Eukaryota; kingdom Metazoa; phylum Cnidaria; class Anthozoa; order Scleractinia; family Merulinidae; genus Platygyra; species Platygyra sinensis. The sequence continues at coordinate 1,321 of JAHPZR010055015.1, read as the reverse complement.
GTTTTTGCGAGCGTTGGAAACTGAATGAAACCCTAAGCCACGAGTTTTTTGAACTAACTTCTCCAACAAAGAAAATTAGTTTTTAATTATCATTTCCACACAGATTTCCCAATTCAACTATGATATAATTTGAGACGTGAAATGTGCATGTATCCTCCAAAACAATGTGCATGCTGTGCATGATCCTATCATCCTAATTGCTGCGCTGTGACAATATATTTTTGAATATTCATCAACTGATGTCACGTTGTTACCTAGCTGTTTGTCAGTTCCGAGCGAACACGTTGCTTCACCGAGCAAATGGCAAACCAAAAGTGCAGATTAAGACCTCCCTAAAAACAGTAGCGAAAAAGAAGAGGGGGAAAAGAGAAAAAAAGGAAAAAATAAGAGGAAAAGATAGAAAGGTGGTGTGGCCCCCAGCGCCAAATTCTGAGGGTAACGTGTGCATTTGGTCTGAATAAAATTTCTAACGTCGCAGTAGCCCCACATTTTAGGTCAGCAAAGGTACGGCAAGGTGTTGAAAAGTGAACCAAAAAACACGAGGGTGGGTTCGCACACATCGATGCCGAGAATTTTACTTTAAATTTAGGAAAAAGAATGGGCTTTTCAGTTTTTTGGGCCCGGCAGTTAACAACCTGTAGCGTTAACATTCAAACGTTAAGCCGATGTAAATAATTTAGGTTTTTTTTAAAATTTGTGAGAGAGTTCGTAAAATGTAGAGTGAAATTAAAATATTAAAGTTGTTAATCGCCACGTGTTTTGTGTTGCCTTTATGAACATGCAGACTAAAGGAAAATTTGCATCCGGTGTTCAAATAATTGAAAACACGGCTTTCAAGCACGGCCGTGTTTCAAACTCGGTTTTCATTGGGTTTCTCTCAACCTCATCCACCCTGACCAGAATATGCGGATGCTCTGGTTGCGGTAAGAGCTGCCATGGAATAAATTAATGCCTTTGAGAAACGCACTCTCCAAAACACATATTTGCCCTCGCATACCACAAGTAACAGGGAGTTCACTAGGACTACATTCATCGTATCACACTATTTGGGTTACAAAACCAAAAGTTTCGTCGACCAGTAAGGATGGCTAAACATCCAGCTGTCGACTCGTTATCATTCCGCTCTGCTCAAAATATCCACGATTAAGGTCGGCTTACCACAGTTTTGATGTAGTTATAAGAGCACATTTTAACTCTATTGAAAAAGGGTTCTCTGCTGTTTATCCCCTCACTATTACTATTTTACTTGAGGTCTCTTTACTATTCTATGTGAAATTATGAACGATTAAACCGTCAACAAATGACCACCAAAATGATGCGA
>JAHPZR010055013.1:17500-24952 GCA_019787425.1 Platygyra sinensis | reverse complement strand
CCATGCAGAGATCTATCCTGACGAGTTTCAAGCGTGGCTGGAATACCAGACAGGCAAATTGTATGCGAAGCAAACCGTCAGCAGAACCTTACGGCAAGTAGGATTGTCAGTAATAAAAAGGTAATGAAAGCCGCAAGAAATTAGCAGTTAGATTTTTGTAGTTCATTCTGTAATAAAGGTTCTTAATATTTATAATTAGTTCATTCTCATGTTGTTGTCGTTGTACACTGTTTATAAATTTGCAGCTTCAAAACATTGCCCATGTGCGAGACGAACGAAAAGGGGCTTCAAACAATAATTATTTTATAAGTCTCACTTCTCAGTTTCTGTTTATCGACTGGTCAAGTAAAGATGAAAGACTCAGAGCAACTCGGATACTCCGAGAATTGACAGTGAAATAATGGTTCTGGAAACTCCGCTCGCCGTTATTGTCGTGGATACATTTGACTGACGTCCACCAAAACGTAGTTTTCGAGATGGGAAAAAATTGTTGGAGGGCACGTGTGACTGACAACCACTGTAACTCATTCTATCACGATATTCTTTACAAAATACTCTTGCGAAGTGCATTCTGTAAAAAATTATCAAACCACTCTGTTGTTCTAGTTTTATACTGAAACAAACCATTTGTCTTGATATACAAGGACTCTACAAGCCAACGTATCTCGAAAGCAGAACAGAAGTCGAGATTTTTTTCCGAGATGTAAACAGAAGTATCGCGTTACAGTCCCCATATATGCAAATTAGAGTAATCTGGTAATTTTCCCAGGGTGGGGGCATTTGAACAGCTTTTCAGCCTGGGCAGGGGAATTTGAAAAAAAAATTTTCCCAAAATTCAAATGCCTGGGGGGGGGGTGTGGGGGTGGGGATGTTGAAGCTTCAATTTGACTGGTACATTAGTTTCACTGCATTTTGCTTGCAGTTGGCTTTCATTAGTATGTTAGGGTAACTCTACATAAATCTATAGAACTGTACTGCAGCTTGAATGTTAGTGCAACTATCTGGACCACTATGTGAGTGCCTTCACCAAGTACTCACCCCACTCAGTGAATCCCCACCCAGCTAGAAGCCCTCCCCTCCCCTGTGACATGTACAAAATACAATGTACACACATCTGTACATGTACGTAGATTTACCTTTTGATCGCAGATCCATTTCGCGGTTTTATCCATTACATTCCTGGCGCTTTTAGAATGCCTTCTATTGATGAACACGACTCCAAAAAGCCACGCTGCTAAGCCAAATATAGGTGCGAACAGCAGTTCCTTTTTGGCCACGAATGCCGTTCTTAGTGGTGTCGCCTCCAGTAAGACCAACATATCTAACGAACTCTGATGATTTGCTACAATAATGAAATTCTTTCCTTTGAGAGTGTTAAAAATTTCCATTCCTTCTACTTCGGAGCATATTCTAAACAGTCTAACCAGGGATCTGTACACAAAACCGGCACAACGATGAAAGTTCTCTACATCAAATGGATGAAACACTCCCACAAAGATGCAATACATTGCGAAGAACATCATCAAACAATGGAAGCTAAAATACTTTGTGCGGAACCGGAAACTTTTTGACTTCCTGTACAGGGCAATGAATGCGACTACAAGGCCTAGGAGACCTAATAGTACTAATACAAGACATTTCAACTGCCACATAATGTTTTGGCGGTGATTTCTCGTCCGATCCTCTGTGAAAGACCCGTAAATGTCCAAAAACATCCCAGGATGCAATGGTTTGTTGAAATCCCAGAAGCTCTCGCGCTCCTCTTACCTATATAAACACTGCTTGTCTTGAAGATTTCAGTTCCGAACAAAGAAAGGCGTTGTTTAGGAGGGAATCGGCGCGAGTTACAACATCATTTTTATCTCCAGTTGCGAATTTGTCGGTTTCAATCGGCTTAGGGAATATATTTCCAGCAAATATGAAAGAAAAATCGGAAGTTGTTTTCAACAATTACGGATTGTTGTGGTCGGCACTGCAAGAGAACCGCTTCGCCAAGAGAAGCAACTTTCATTCCAAAGGAGTGTCATTTTGTGATCCGATCGCCAAGCCCTAGCAAGAGGAAGCATGGATAAAACGCAAAAGTGTTCCAAAAGGGAGATCTTGTTCGAAAATTTCCACGCGTTTCTCAAGAAATGCAAATAGTGACGTCATAAGACGCCATTTTGAAGGTAAGTGCGTTGATTTCTGGGAAGGCGTGTTTTTCGCTTCTTCTCATCCGGGAAACTGGCTTCCTGTGACCTTCATTTTACCGGCGTAAGGAGGACAACGTGGTTTTGTACGCGATTGTCTTTTCTTTGCCAAAACACACTTTAAAACACTCGTTATCGCATAATTGTAATGAGTAAAGACCTCTTGGACTACCCTTTCTGCCATGATGTCAACAAATACGAAAGGATGGTTAAAATTGGCCAAGGAACCTTCGGGTTTGTAGACTGTTCAGTCCGCCATTTTTGATAGTTCGACTTTGTGTTCATGGTAAGAATTGTTTTGCAGCGAGGTGTTCAAGGCACGCAACCGAAAGAATCTTAAAGAAATCGTTGCCCTCAAGAAGGTCCTCATGGACAACGAGAAGGAAGGGGTATTTAATGTTCTTTAATACATGATTTTCTTGATTTAGTAGTGTTCCGTGGTTGTTTAGTACGTAGTCACTGAACTTTTGGTGTTTTTTGCACCATTGTTCAGTTCCCGATCACCGCCCTTAGAGAGATTAAGATCCTTCAGTTGTTGAAGCACGAGAACGTGGTGAACCTCTTAGAGATTTGTCGAACTAAAGGTAGGGAAAAATAGCTAGTCTTTATCAGTTACAGAATCATTATTATGTAATTGTGTGCAAGGAAGTGACAAAGCAGTTAAGGCACTGATGATGTCATTTTGAGCATATCTCTTGTTTTCTCTAATGCAAGACATGTTGTAAAAAATTACAAACACTTCTTTGGAGTTGAGAGCTTGTTATACATGTTCTTTACTTCAGTGCTTTGTTTATTCTCGACATGGAACTTAAAAATATCATAGACTATCTTCTCTAGTAAAAGAGTTCCAGTAATGGTGACCTCTACTGCACTAGTGCAGTACTCTACCAGCTGAGTTACCAAGCCACACTTTATTTTTGCAACCGCCTAAATTTGCATACATAACTGTGATGATTTCTTGCGTCTTTGAAGTCTCTCCTGCAGTTCCAATATGCATGAAGTTTCTTGTAGCTTTCCAATTGGTGTATATATTTAATAAACAAGTCAATGTCAGTTTTTATGCATCTGTCCTGCTATTGATCATGAATTTCATCATAGCATTGTCAGTAACAGAACAGATGCGTTAAAAACTGACATCAATTTGTTTTTATGATAACAAATTATCAAACTGCTCTTGCTTATTGACACATAACATATTATTTGCCTAAGTTATATTAGAACCTAACCCTTTACCCCCCAAAGGTATGTGTCAGTTTTTTTCCAAATCAGCAGATAAAGGCTCTAAGGCTGTTGTAATGTTGGTGCCAATTTGCTCACAAAAGACCAATTTTTGGTCATCTCTTTATATCGCAATAAGGTGTACATGTAGCTTAGACGATTGAGAACAACATCCAACAGACCAATTCTCAAATAGTTGTTATGTTCCTCCATATTTCTGTGTCATCTTACTTATATGAAACAGCATGTAAAGAGGAGCCTCATAGTTAGTGCGCTTGACTCCAGATTGAGCGGTCCGGGTTCGAGCACTGGCCGGGGACATTTTGTTGTGTTCTTGGGCAAGACACTTTACTCTCACAGTGCCTCTCTTCACCCAGGTGTACAAATGGGTACTAGCAAATTTAATGCTGGGGATAACTTTGCAATGGACTAGCATCCCATCCGTGGAAGAGTACAAATATTCCTAGTTGCTTCATATACAGAAACACCGGGATAAGCTCTGGCCTTATGGGTCGTTTGGTTTGTGTGCAGACTTTACAATACCTTATTTGAATTAAAATGCTGAACAACCTGACACAGACTAGAGATAGACAAACTTGTGAACTTGGTTATTGTAGGTTACTGTGGTTATTGTAGGTTACTTGGTTATTGTAGGTTACAACTTGATTAAGGTCACTTACTTTGTTGAATACAATAAACCAATGCTTACTTACTTGCAGACTGACTGACTGACTGACTGACTGACTTTCTTACAAATAATAAAGCTATTTGTCTTTTCTATTTTTCTTGTAGCATCTCCCTATAATCGCAATAAAGGAAGTATCTACCTTGTGTTTGAGTTCTGTGAACACGACCTTGCTGGCCTTCTTAGCAACCACCAGATCAAGTTCTCATTGTCAGAGATGAAAAAAATGGTGCAAATGCTGCTGAATGCACTCTACTTCATTCACAGCAATAAAATACTCCACAGAGATATGAAGGCTGCAAATGTTCTCATTACTAAGAATGGTGTTCTGAAACTGGCTGACTTTGGTCTAGCTCGTGCTATTCATCTTAACAAAGAGCAATCTCAGCGTTATACCAACCGGGTAGTGACCCTTTGGTACAGGCCACCAGAGCTTTTGTTAGGTGAAAGAAATTATGGCCCTCCAATAGATCTGTGGGGGGCAGGCTGCATTATGGCAGAGCTGTGGACACGAACTCCCATCATGCAAGGAAGCACAGAGCAACACCAGTTGACTCTGATAAGTCATCTTTGTGGCTCCATTGCAGCTGATGTGTGGCCAGGAGTGGAAAAACTGGATCTGTTTACGAAGTTGACCCTCCCGGCAAATCAGAAAAGGCGTGTTAAGGAGAGACTACGCAGCTATGTTAAAGATCCCCTTGCTCTAGACCTGATTGACAAGATGTTGACTATTGATCCAGGGCAAAGAATTGATGCCGATACAGCACTGAATCATGATTTTTTTTGGAGTGACCCCATGCCCACTGACCTGACACGCACACTGAGTTCTGTAAATACGTCCATGTTTGAATTTCTGGCACCACCACATTGGGGCAGAGGTCAGGTACAGCCACAAGCTGCCGGGCAGGCTCGTGTGGGTCCAGCAAATCAGGCTAGTGTTCAGAGTGGCACATTTGACAGGGTATTTTAAGTTTAAATTAAAGTAAATTTGACATTTTTTTGCATGCAGAGAAGTATATACTGTATTTATACTTGAATTTATAGCAAAAAAATAGCCTGAAAAGTGAAAAAAAAAAAAAAAAAATTGCAAAAAGCTAAAAAAAACAAAGCAAACAAAATACAAAACGAACTTACTTCAAAAAACTTTAAAAAGAAGCAAAAAGAACAAAAATATGAAGGTCATATGCTTTAATTTTAAGGCTTCGTTTCTTAAATCTGCTGCATTGATTATCAATGCTAACATACCTTGCCTTGTTTTTGGGAAGGCTTGGTACAGTTTTCTAGTTCCGTTGAAAGTTACCGTAACTTGAAGAGGATAGCTTGGATTGTTAATGAAATTAACCTGTGGTCAAAATCTGCTAGAGGTTAGGATGGCCATTGGAAAATTGTCATAATTTTGTGTATAATTTATGTACACTGTACAGAATTGCTGAGTAAAATAGTTGATCAGGCAGAAGGCCATGAAAAGTTTTGCCAGACTTCTCATGCAGGGCTGTATCATTAGCCAAATGCATATCAGTTAATTTTAGTGTTTGCAGAAAGCACTTGTCTGGTTCTTATCCCAGCACTAAAAATTTTGGTAGTGGTGCAGTCAAGGGAGTTTTATAGGTACCGGTAAGCTAACAGCACTATTTTTGAATATGTAATTCAGTTTTCGTGAATTTTATTTTTCAAGTATCAGCTTTGAGAATCAGGAATTGCTGTTATAAAGAGTGTTTGTAATGGCAGTATTTCTCTTCAAATGGCTTGGGCCAAAATGCGTTCAATTAAAGTGGATAATTAAAATCAAGCCAGTGTAGTGATATGCAGTGAAAATATCATGTTTCATTAGTTTGAATATGGACAGTTTCCGTTTTATATAAATAATAATTATTTATATAAAACGGAATATCTTAGGGATGTATGTCACTGCCAAAAACACAGAAAACATTGTTCAAGGTAGATGCATAAATGCCACTGATAGAAGATGTGGTTGTACTAGTAACATGTAAAAACTGTAGTAGTAAATAAACAAGGCATAACAGTTGTTGTGTCAAGAAGGTTCGAATTCTTTAGTTGGTATCTGACAGATGTGTGTGATTCCAGCTAATGCTATGCCAGTTTTCGAATAGTCTGAGAAAAATAAAGTGTTACACTTATTCATCATAAAAGTCTCATGAGTGGTGGTTTGTGCAAAAAATATGCTTCAATCATAAAGGTGCATTCACTGATCAACAAAATAACCTTTAAGCAACAAATAGGCATAAATTCATTCTCTAAGAGATCAATGATTTTTGGTGATTTTCCTCCAAGTAACATTGTCAAACTTGGAAATGTTGGCCTGATGTTATCAAATTTTAGACCACTTCTTTCCTACTCGTCTGCAGCCACAACAGATGTAGACAACTTTTGTGACTAATACCGTGCATTTTAGGGCGTGTTTGTTTGGGATCAATCCGGAATAAGAATAATTAGAATAATGCAAGTCAGCGTTTGTTTGGGAGCTATTCTCATTCCGGAATACCTGGATTTCCATTCCGGCTACCAGGAGCAGAATAGCCAGAATATATTCCGGAATATATTCTTATTCCAGAATATCCCAAACGAATGCGCCCTTAGCTTTATACCAATATGTTCACTAAATTTTATATCACTAAATCTGTATCACTAAATCTGGTGAGACTGCCCCTATAAGCCTGGTTTTCATATGTCGGGAAAATCTCAGACTGTCTGGGATATTACTGTTTTGCCGCCCAATGAAAACTCGAAATCGTAGATATCCCTGATCATCTGGGATGATTGGGGATAAATCAAGAGAATCCGGAGTGTTTCTATTTTCCTGATGCGTCCCAGATTTCTGTGATGGTAGGTTATCATTCCCGATAATTGCAAACTGAAATTTGTATGGTTGGGGACATTCTCATTACCAATCCCTTAAATTGCTGGGCTCCAGGTCCCTATCAAATAAACATGGTATCTCTCTCAATGAGTGATGGATCTGGGACAGACCTCTGCGGAATATCCAGTATATCAGCAAGATCTGGGATGGTCTGCAAAAAGTAACATCCTGATCAACTGGAATTTTCCCGACATGAAAACCAGGCTTTATAACTTCATCACAGAGCACAAGGCATCCTTTTTTTCAGGTTATTGTTTTGTTAACAAAATAAGGATCAGGATGATCAAAACCCATCCAGCTCTTCAAAGATGACCAAACGTCCTATTTCAACATGATCTCCTCTTTGAATTAACGATAATAGTTAATTGACAAGTTCCCTTGAATTTGTGATTATCGTTAATTTAGAACACTGTTTTCCAGACTATTTCAGAAAAGATCAAATTGAAAGAAAAATTGTATTATTTGGACTGGATTTAAACCAG
>JAHPZR010055013.1:0-15000 GCA_019787425.1 Platygyra sinensis | reverse complement strand
TGACAGCTGGCAACATGACGTTGGCATCTCTAGCAGTGTCTTCATCTGTGTGAAGGTGTCTGAAAGTGCTGGACAGGCCGATTATCATTCCAACTTGAAGCTCCGTTAAAGTTACCCCAAGCACCTGTTCAGGACACTCCTCCATAAAAGGATGCTAAGCTATCCAGTACATCATCGTCACACCACTCTGGAGCATCTAAATGTGATTGTTGAGGGGTTACATGCACCTTTGGCAATTCATCCTGTCTAGGACCCTTTATGTTTGGTGTCCTCCCTAAAGAAAGAAACAGACTGATATCAATTAAATTAACCTGAACAAAAAAAATTCCATTTGAGAAACCCAAGCAGGAAAGTGTGAGATGTCTGCATGGAGTCTGCAAAGTGTTGTAACCATATTAAGAAAAAGTCTAAGAAAATACATGTGTTGATTGGTTTAAAATTGTGTTTCTTTAACTCAGTGAATACACAGAACTAGCCCAAGCTTTTGACGCAGTGATGGCACGAGAAAAGAGAATTGGCAACTTGATAATCAAAGTTAAAAAGTTGTTTTCCTTTACTTGTTGCGGTGTTTTCTAAAAGAAATAGAAAACATGTTCTCCTTGTTTCTATGGAGTTATAGAAACACTGGTGAAAGTTTGGGAGAACTCAAAAAAGCTGTGGAAATTAACACTCGCCTGCAGCTTATGTTCCCACACACAGTGTTCCGATGTTCTCCCAAACTTCCACTCATGTTCCTATAATTCGATAGAAACACAGTACATGTTTTCTATTTCGTATGTGTAGTGTGGATGCAGCAATTATTATAGTCCCCTGTTGCAAAATAAGAAAGTAAGTCCATGACACTTGCCATCTCCATGCAGATATTAAAAAGATGGCTAAACACACTTTCCTTCAACAACAGATATTGCATGTTCATATAGGAGGCTTTTTCCATTGCAGGGTTACTCCAAACATGACCACTTTGAACCTGTAGAGAGACACCGGTGCAAGTTGTCTTGCCCAGGAACACATTGCAAGAACACCTGCCTGAGCAAAACAGTATACTCGTACAATGCCTTCTTGTCAAGGTGTAAAATGGACATGTTTGAGAGTAACCTCACATTATGGTAGTACCTCTAAAGTCTGCACACGAGCCAAGTGGCCCATCAGGCCGGAGCTTATCCCGGTTTCCTTAGCATGAAGCGACTGAGAGTATTTCTACTCCCCCCTGGATGGGATGCTAGTCCATCGCAGGGGTATGGTAGTACCTCTAGTAGAAGAAAACTATTTTTCCTTTTGAGTTTTTACCTGCTAGGATACTAGCTCACAGTAGTATCATGACTGTACCTGTTTTCTGAAGAGTGCAGTTACTATTGTCACTTTCACTTGACAACTGTCTCAAATTTTCAAAAAATCTGAAACAAAACAGCATATGCATTGAATTCCCAAAAACACCACACAAATCTGAGAAATTGAGAAGAATCAGATAAGTATTGACCCTTGAGACCCTAATATCAAGATGCATTTTTCCGCATACTGTTCTCTGTTCATTCCCTTACTTTGGTAATGGTGAGGACAAGTTGTCATAATTAACTATTGATACCTTTGGAGATCATATCCTTTATTAGTATATACCACACAAGTGAATAGTACCTCTCACACACTCTGATAGGCTAGCTCGGAGGTGATTAGCCAAGTACTGTTCACCTACGAGCAGCCGAAGAAAAACAAAATGGCTTTTGTTGGCATATTGTCACAAATAAAGTTACTTTTTGGTCTGCTAGTTATTCAGCTTGTGTGGTATGTACTAAAACAATTATTCACCTTACTCCCACTTAGTGTAGGTGACAGTGGTGGATAGTTACCTCCACTTCAGTGAATAATAAATATTATTGTGAACTTTAAGGAGAAATTAGGCCATGGTCACTCTTGGTGGTCACTTATTCTTCATGCTTCAGTCAGAAAGTGGTAAATGTAAATAAAATAAACTACCAGTACGGTAATATCAATAAGTAGAATAAATAATTTTATGTAATGCACCTGCTTATTCTTGTTTGGTTTTCATGTAGTTTCTTGTTGGCAGCATTCACCAGGAACTCTATATACTGAATGGAAGAAACGATATAGTAAGGAGTCACATTTGTTTACATCTTTAATTTACTAAACAAAATCAGTGACAGCATTTCTCTTCACACCAATTTAAAACCCACTGAGTCTGTAGAAAAGAGATGTGGTGTTCTTAACTTAAGAAGGTATGCATGTAAAAGGGGTACCTTTATTCAATGAAAGTGAATGAAAGGGGTACCTTTCCTGCCAATATGGTATACAAAAGAGTAAGGTGCTGGATCTCAGGATGGAGCCTCCCTGCAGAAATCTTGTAAAGAACCCCTCCCTCCCCCTAGGAAGTTGTGTACCTAACAATGATAAGTAACCTGGATCAATATCGTGCAGTGTACATTAAATATGTCCAAGCAGAGCACTGCATATTCATTCCGACAATAATTTTAAACTTCAGTAGCCCTCTGTCTTCAGCTATGAAGGTAGCAAATAAGATGAGAGGTTTTGCTTCAAAACATTTCACTTTGATTACCTTGTAAGAGACCATGAGTTCTCCCTTATGAACAAGTGGCACTTCCAAACTCTGTGTGCTTCGTACTGCCTGAAATAATCAGAGAAACAACTTCACATATTGCTGGAACGAGTACAAATAGAAGACCCACTGGGACCATCACAAATCTCAACCTGATGTAACTGAGCAAGTTAATGAATAATTATTACTTTTGCTCTGAAATTATTTTGCATTTGGCTCATGTGAAGTTGGATTTTAGTTTATCCCGCCCTGTTCGTGGCTGTCTTGTTAATTAATATTAATGCATGATCTTGTTTATATCAGTAATGGTCTCATTCAGACTTCTAACCAAAAGAGAACTTAGATTAGTCATTTCCTTTGATAACAAATCCTGTTTAAAATAAGACCAGGATTTCGTGTCCAGATGGCAGTACACCACAATAATGGGACGAACATGCCTTAGGATTACTTGCATTATATTCTGAGGGTATCCACCAAAGCTGGGAAGCTAAAAAGTGGTCAATAAAAGAAACTTGGGTCCTAGGATCTCATCTGACAGTATAGTACACAGTTATTAGCTGTAGTTACTCTCGTTTGGGGGGGGGGGGGTACTCCCAGGAAAATTGGGTGGGGGTGTGCGGCCCGCTTCCTAAAACCCTTACCCTATTTATAACCAAAATCTGCGATATTCCCTACCCCATTTATGACCTGACCAAAAATTCAAAACCCTATTTATAACCTAAACCTTACATCAAAATCCTGTTTCAGACCTGCCTATCACTGGATCTCTAGTTCAGACCAATGTTGAATTACCGTAAACATAATTTGTGAAGGGCTTTTGTTGATTTTCTTTTCGATAATAATGAAAAAGTGGCTTCTAAGTTTAAGAACATACCCATCGTAGGGCCGGGAGTTACTCACCACTATCACATTGGCCTTCCTACCAATGACAATTCCAGAGTTTTTGAAACCTGATATGAGAGCCACTTTAAGCTACAAAAGAGAATAAGAAATTAAGACTTTTTTTAAAATATGTTAAATTTTACAAACAGTTCTCAGGGTTGTCAAAATAAGCCGGTGACCAGCGCATTCTACCGGCTATTTTGAATACTGCGCCGGTTACTCCAAATGTTAGTAGGTCAGTTCTGAGCGTGATATTGAAGAAATAAAATGGAAATAGCCGCCTACTTTTTGGATGGAACCTGCTACTCAAAAACCTTCTGACAACCCTGAGTTCTTGTCTTCTATTATGTTAAATAAAATGACAAATTCATTACAGTAGAACCCCGTCTTACGACCACCCCGTTAATACGACCACCTTGTTATTACGGCCACTTTATTCTGACCCGCAAAAACGCTTTAGGATCTGTCATTTTCCTATTTAAAGAACCCCTTTATATGACCACCCCATTAATACGACCAATTTTCCATGGCGTAAAGGTGGTCGCATAAACGGGGTTCCACTGTATAATAAATGTATTGTAATAGGTATTACAAATAAAATATTTCTTACCATTTGTTGTCCAGCAACAAGATCTTTGCACTGAACATGCAAAACAAATGGTTCAAACTTGAACACAGCACTTCCATGACATCCTCTCAAAGATTCAATCTAGCAGTCAGTTAGAAGGCAGGTTCAAATAAATTACTCTAACAGTAAAATTCTGAAAGTAACAACCTCCATAATTAGGGATACCCCCTTCTTAAAAAAATTGTGCCCCCTAATAAATACTGAAAGTAGCGACCCTTCAAAAGTAGTGAGCCAACGCCCACTCCTCCAACTCCAAAACAGCGAGGCAAAGGTTCAATAATATGTTAATTTTTCCAGTCAATAGTCAAGTAAAAGTTAAGTACATTAACTTATAAGTTAGAGTAAATATTAAGGCACTCTATAACAGGGAAGGTATATGATTACTTATGCTATGAAGCATTGTGAAATGCTGTGCTTCATCAGTTCATACGGTGCTGTGTTTAAACAAAACACATACTTTTAAGGAATGCTATTTAAATTAAGAACTAGTCATACCAGCACACTGAGAAATTGATACAGCAGACCAACTGACACAGCAGTGCATCACAAAGCAGATTGAAACAGTTTACAGTATCTGACTAGCTTTCCTGCCAGCCACATGGTCTAGACACGAAGAGACCACCCATCTGGCACTAACCATAGATCTAAGCTAGAATGAAGAATTTTTCTCACCTTTGTTTTGTTTTGTCTTTTGTCTCACACCTTTTGTCTTGTTTATTTTACATGTTTGTCTTTAGTAAAAAGAACTTAGTTGTGCCAGCTTTAAACAAAACTTTTGGCTCCCTAGAAACAGTGTTTCAGCCAGAAAATTTTACTTGAGGGCTAAAGTGGCCCCTAAAGACCTTTTTTAGGGGCCAGTTTTTTAGGATAGGGGCCAATAAATTGAAAGCTACAGAAGGAAATATGCATCAGGGTACCAAGGAAAATAGAGCCGTTTACTTGGATCTATGATAAAATTTAATAGTAAGTGCTTTTTGAAGTGTTTCTACACAACAAAGTTTTCAATCAGAAGGATCCCTGTATTACAAGAGAACAATCCTTAAGCATACATGACGTAGTCAATGATCACGGGTTTGCAATGCATTATAGGGTGATTTTAAACACAGCACTACATTACAGGCAAAGCAAAAGTACGGATTGACTTCTTTTCTCATGTTGAATGTTTCAGATTGAAGCAAACAGATCTTTCAATATGATTTCAAGAAGGACATGATGTGTCACAAACTAATCGTTATTGATCGTCAACACAGAGAAATGTAGCCACCATTAGGGCGACTAAGCCAGAATTTTTTGCCGAATTTTTGCGGCCAACGATGAAATTGTTAGTTTCACTGGCGACCATACTGGTCGTGATTTCGAGCTCTGGGATGGCTTTTAAAAGACTATGCCTGTGTTAAGCCCTGCAGTCATGTAAAAGCAAAGGGCCACATCGGCCCCTTTCTCATTTTTCTGGGGGCCATCTCTGATTGCAACGCGGGATTCCCGCAATGGCGCTGCTCTGGCGGAAACACTGCCTAGAAGTAATGTGCCCCAGAAGGTTTGGACCTCTCAAAAGCAGTGAGCCCCAAAGCCTGCTAATTCCAAAAGACATGGGAAGGGTCGTTATTTCTGGATATCTACAGTAGCCCAGTCCATGTTGGCTCTGGTTTGGCAAAGCAGACACAGAACACATCACAATAGAACACCACCTGACCCCACAAACCTATTGTTTTCATTGTTTTCTTCATTCTTTTTGTTTACATCAACTGTACCTTCTACACCAACTAAGAGCCTACATGTTCATGTAAATTAACACCTGACTATCACGAAACAGATATCAATATTCTAATCACAAATAGACTCATTTAATTAAATTTTTATTTCTTGTGTGGATCTATCAGACTCCAGAGTCAAAATTAAAAGAAATCCTCACTCACAACTAACAATGGCATTGACTAATTACCTGACAGCAAGTGCCTCTTTTTGGATTTTATTTCTAATATTACTCCTTCTAAGGCTTCTAAGGCTTTCACAGCTGTGAAGGTGTGATGAGTTGGGAAAAATGCAAGCATGACTGGAGGCTGTGCCTCCTCTGCATAATACACTTTACTTACAACTTCTTCTTCTATAGCTGCACTGTGGGTTACATAAAGCCACTCGCAATGCTTTTCTTCTGATCTGCAAGCTGATAAATTATTATTTTTCAGTTTAATTTGAGTCTCTGAAATGCATCACAAAAACAAAATATAAGCTTAAGCGTGCATATTCTCTCCTAAGTTGGCTAACCTCGGAGAAAACTGAAATCCTTCCAGAGCAGAGCTTGTGGTAAAATAATTATCTTTAGCATTAATGTATTGTACTAAGTCCATAATTTGGTCATCAATGCTTCCTTTCTTGCTAAGATCTACCTGCGAAAGACAAGACGCTTTTTGCTTCTCGAAGGCGGCCATTTTGAATTTTTCTTACAAGAAATACTGCTGAGGCTTGAACCGTGGGCTCGGAGATGGGATTTGGCGGCGCCCATTTTGACAAGCGTTCGTCTTCAATCAGACGCCTCAAAGAGCTTCATAAAATTGACATTTTCTTCAAAATAAATATTATGCTACGAAGAAAGCCCACTCGGATAGAACTGAAAGGAGAGGACGTGGAAGAATACGAGAAAGCAAAAAAGATGTGGACGAAGGATACAAAGAAAGAAGAGGATGATGTTAAAGCCCAGAGCTTGCTTGATGATTCTCTTCTGGCGTTGAATGATCCAAAGAGGATCTCGAAAATTCACGAGCGAATAGGATACAAACCTGAAACTGTACCTAGCGACGGGACAACGGCATTCCATTCTTAGCAAGTTGCAAAACGGCTTCATTGATTCCAGTGACAGTTTTAGTTCTGTTTGCCAATTTTGACCAATTTTATGCTGAATGGAACTTAGAGGGACCGGCGAAAGAATCATCTGAAAGATGGGACATATACATGGCGAGTAAATGACTGTTGAAGGTATCATAAACGTAGGCCCCGTTTACACGGGTCCGGATAAATCTTTGCACGGACGAATTTTGTTCCTGGACCGCCTGTTTACATGGATCTGTGCAAATTCTGTTGCAGTGGTGTTTACACGGATCCGTGCAAATTTTAGACCAGCTGCAGCATTTGATTCCCGGCCATAACCGCGTTATGTGAGCAAAACGTTGCACGGTTCGGGTGTTTACACGAGTCCGTATGAAATATGGAACCGTGCCGGTCAAAAAGTTGACCGTTGTTTTTTTCAGGTCCCAAACTGCCACACTTAGTCCCGTTGACACGGGTCCGGACAAATTTTTGCACGGATGAATTTTGTTCCGGATCGCCCTGTTTACATGGATCCGTGCAAATTCTGTTGCAGTGGTGTTTACACGGATCTGTGCAAATTTTAGACCAGCTGCGGCATTTGATTCCAGGCCATAACCGCGCTATGTGAGCAAAAAGTGGCAGCGTTCGGGTGTTTACACGAGTCCATACAAATATGAACCGTGCGCGGTCAAAAAGTCACCTGCTTTTTTCAGGTCCCAAACTTGCACACTTAGCCGTTCAAAAAATTCGTCCAGTTCCCGCCGGTCCCGCCGTGTAAATGCAAGGTGGAACCGTGCAAGTTTTTTTGTCCGTGCAAAGATTTGCCCGGCCCCGTGTAACGGGGCCTTAGCCGTTCAAAAAATTCATCCAGTTCTGCCGGTCCGTGTAAACGCAAGGTGGAACCGTGCAAGTTTTTATCCATGCTAAAGATTTGTCCAGGACCCGTGTAAACGGGGCCTTAGACTAATAGAGACATTGCAAGGATAAACGAGACAAAGGAGGTTAATTTATTCCGGGGACCTGATTGTAGGTTGGATTGACCTGGCTAATTTGAGAAAAGGACAGTGGGATATTCAACCACTGCATTGACCAATGGCAGAAATTATTTTGGCCGAGAGAATGCAAGAATATTTTACCTGCCCAGTTCCACTCCAAGAAATCTTTCTTCTCTATAAGCTTATCTCCTTTCTTACCTGCTTTGTGTGCAGTGTATGGCATTTCCAGACTACAGACTGGACTTTTAAACTAAAAATAATATCAGCCTCCTATTTCCACTACCAATATCTAACCATAAAAAGCCCGGGGGAGGTACTCCCGCAAATTTCTGAATAGGGGTGTGCCACGGAGGTTCTAGAACCCTAACCCTATTTTGGGCTAAGAAAGTGAAAAGTGATACCCTTTTTAAGGCCCAAACATTCGTTTATGCAGGTGTTTTCACACTCCAGTATAAGATAATACAATTTAGCTACCCTATCTATGGACCACTCTAGGAAAACAGTAACAAAAGCGTCAAAAAAGATACCGTACCGGACACATACCTAAATAGTCCATATATGGGAGTACCCACCCCCACCACCCCCGGGTGTAAAAAGAATCTCTGAGACCATTATAACTAGGGATTAATGGGGATTTCTGAATGGGAAAATAAAGTTTACTTGGTATCTAAGCTTTATAATACCAGGAAAACTCATAAATATCGATTTGGCCTTTAAAACGTTCCATCTTGTTACAAAAGTTGTGAAACAATCCTGTAAAGAATTCAACAAAAAATGTAAATGATTTTTTATTTTGTAGACTACAAAACATGATCAAATTCTCATGAAAGGCAGTCTGTCCACAGATGTTGCTTTTCAGCGTGTTATTTTTCTTCAGATGCCGATGAGGAGAGAAGCAAATGCCAAGTGGGCAAAACTATATATATATCCTGTGTTAGTCTTTCCACAGCCACACCCTCGCCTTTTTGCTTGTTCTTACCTCCTGTGGTTAATATTTTGCGTGTGATCCTGATGAACTCTAGACACAATAAAGGGTCTGCAGACAGACTGCCACAGGACAACTCAAAAATTGTACTAGGAATGCAGAATAAAGACAAAAATATTCACAATGAAACAAGAAAGAAGCTTATGTCTGTCACACTGGCAAATAACTCCAATGTTTAAAATTACAATATTACTGTGATTGGGAGAACGTCTTAATTAACAACTCGATCGCTTTGTTCTGTTAGCTGATTTCTGCCGCTCTGCATTCGGGGGAGGAGCGAGGGCTCATTTCCCAAACAGCGGCTGGTAATCGAGCCTACTTTTTATATCACTGAGGACAATGTTTTTCGCTAGCTGATCTAGACTCCCAGCTCTAACGGGGGTTTTAGTCACGCAATCTGCGTTGCGTGAAAGTTGTCATACAACGCTTTTCTTGAGGGCGACGCGTTGCCTGACAACGCCTGCATAAGAGACAAATTTTATTGTTCCAGATCAATCAACAGCTACAGCTGGATTATGTTTTTACTGTTGGGACTGACGTTCAAGTTAATGAAATTGTGTTGTTTGCTCCCTGAGGAGTCACGTACTTATTTTAAACAAACTCGCAAATGAAAGTCGAAGCAGGTAAACGACAATTTTGCCAGACCTAACATTCCACTAGAAACGTGCCGTTTCTGGGGTAACCTGCGGCGATCAAGTTCTGCCAGTTACCCAGCAAAAAGCAACGAAAGGATAGCTTCATCGTTGAATATTTCCTGAAGTTTCTTTTTTGCGTGTGTGCGAACAATCCAGTTTATGATTGAATATATTTCAGTTTACTCGTGTTAACCAAGTACTTGAGTTTGTGAAGAGGACTCTTCATGTCATCAATTAAAAAAACTTGCTGAAGTACCATGACTGCGTATTTCAATATCACCCCGTTCTGACAGCCGGCCTCGGCTTTTTTACCTTTCCTCTCGATCGAGATAAATTTCTATAGAGCTTCGTCTGATATGAGTGATCCAAGGCTGCTTGCTCTCCGCCAAAGATGCAAGAGATGGTTCTTTCTGGCGCGTTCTCCTCGCTATCCTGAGATCTCGAGATATCCGAAATACCGTTATCCTCCGGTTCTTCATTGCTAACACTGGATTTTTTTTGCATATGACAGTCAATTTGGG
Source organism: Platygyra sinensis (assembly GCA_019787425.1). Lineage (NCBI taxonomy): Eukaryota > Metazoa > Cnidaria > Anthozoa > Scleractinia > Merulinidae > Platygyra > Platygyra sinensis. The sequence goes on along the minus strand of JAHPZR010055013.1, from coordinate 4,980 downwards.
ACCAACTGAAACCAAATTGCTCGAAAATCCCTTGTTCCAGAGGTTTTCCTCGCTCGCTTTCGCGTAAAGACGGTGCCTTTGACCAAACTACTGAAAGTTTTACCGCTGGCATCTGAAAGAATTTTATGCTACAGTATTGGACCTCTGCAGTGATTTCAAAGATTCGTTGGTGTGTGATTTACATTCCGATGTGTCGTTTTGTTTTTTCTTGCTTTGGCTGAAACAAACAGGTCCTTTGGAAGGTTTCTCTGCGTCACGAGTTGTAGAAGTCTCCTTCGTGCACCACTCGCCGCGCCGATGGCCAGCAAGTTGACGCGCTACCTCCAATTTCTTGCATATCTTCGGTTCGTAAGACGAAGTCAGAAGTCTTGCGGAGAGCAATGACTGTAAGGAGCACTTTCTTCTAAACGCCCACTCTTTGTCAAACACAAACTCGTTATCCGATGATTTCGATTTACCAGTTTTCAGTTCGTTATCTTTCGCTACGGTTGCCCCACTACAATCGTCACTCGAACTTTCGTCATCTGGTAGATAATCTTGGTCGCTAATGTGGGTGCTAATACCGAAGCTCTTCATGATACGTTCAGGAATCAAAAGCCGCTGCAGCGCGCCGAAAAGCGAAACTTTCGAGCCAAACAAAACAACAAACACAAAGGTTTTCCGTCTAATGTGATCTAAAGGAGACTCACTCTTGATGTCCTTTAGAATTAGCCAGAAATTAGCATAACAACAATGTTCTTGTTTGCTGTTATTAGCTTACAAAGGGCTTGAACGTTCCAGAAAGTAAACAGTTTAAATAATTTGATACGTCCTGAACAATAATCGAAACATTAAAATTTTAAGCTAAAAGGACTATTTACCAAAATATTGGGAAAATATAAATATTCAAAAAGACTTACAGAAACTTTTCACGGTATAATTGTAAGGTGCAATACACTTCACGGCTGGAGGGTAGAGAACGACAAATTTTCGCAGCTTTTCACCACGTACCTGCATTATACATTTAGCGGCACGTTCCCAGAATTGTAAAAGAGAGCCTTTCACTGCGAAAATAAGTTCTTCCAAGTGCAATCCCGCAGAGCCTTATTAAGATAAAATTCTTGAGGAGTATTGAAATTTCTCTACAAATTGAAAACATCGAAAAACGATTATAAACAAAGACATCGCCGAGCTGGTTTTGCAAAATTGCCGGTTTTTCGGAGAAAGGGAAACTGGAAAAGAACAAAGAAAAAAAAACACATTTCGAGTTATTTCAACGGAATTAGCCTGTTCACAGAACAGGGTACAGCGGAATTTGAATCAACCTTTGAATGATTCACCCAAAGCTGGTACAATGCCCAACCGATCACGATCTCTAATTTTATTTCTAGAAGACAGGAGATAAATTTACTTTTTCTAGCGTAAGATGATAGGAGATTGGGAAGATTAATACATTTTGTTATCTCTCGCACTAGTCTATTGCGCACTAATGTTTAACGAGTACCGTAATTAATAACTGGCCGAAGCGGAAAAAAAAAATTTCGAAAACACTCTTCACACCTGAGGAATTTGAAAACACCTTTTCGTTTTCGTGTGGGAAAAAAAAACGTGTTAAAAACGGAGTCACTTCACGATAATCATGTCAATCAATCAATCAATCAATCAAAAATTTTATAACTTCGAATTTGCTGATAGCAAGATTGCTAAAATCTCCGAAGACAATAAATCATAAAATAATTTAAGTCCTTCGAAAGGTGACTTAAACAAAAACACATAAAAAAATGAAATAAATTAAAAGAAATTAAAAATTATAGATAAAATATACATATATGTACAGGTAAAACCAAAATTTAACATTGGTCACAAAAAGAACAGCATTTGTTATCCAGGGAAGTGTATACACGGACATCGCCGTCCGGCAATGAATTCCATATTTTGCTAGCATGTTATCAGACTGAAGACTACATGCGTGTCACTTATTCGGCGAGCTCTCAGGCTTGGCTGATTTTAAATTTCCTGTAAGAGTTTTTCATACAAATTGTTAAAATTATTAAAAACGAAACGAAGAATGGATTCATCGACTTTCTCAATCATATCAGCGTTTCGCTTGCAATAGTGAAACTAGATGGTAGAGCAGTATGTTAAATGCGCCGAGAAAATAGGCCAGATATTTTTTTTTTTGGCACTCGGCATGAGTAGAAATGAGATGCTTGTAACGTTTCAGAACTCGCAACCTGCGACCACGTTGAAATTAAGGTCTTTATCTATGCAGACACCAAGAACCGTATGATATCTTGTATCAGTCATATCATATCACACTTTATTATTCAACAAACTGTAACACTATCCAAATATGGTCATGATGCTCTCGATATCCGTCATCCGTAGGTGACGGATATCCGGCGATATACGTAGCTTCGTACGTGGGAAGAAAAAGTGAAGTGAAAAAATGTTGACAGAAAGGTTTAAAAATGTTACGAGCTTGGAAATCAATTTTGTTATCAATTTGTTGAATAACAAAACAATTATCCTGCTCAATCTTGCGGAATATCGTCTGATTTTAGCCGACTCGGCCTACGGCCTCGTCGGCTAAGTATCAGACGATATTCCGCGCGATTTCGCAGGATAATTGTTAAGTATCATGTAATATCCCTGACTGAGCCTTCCTCAAACGCAATCCAAAATAACCGGTGATTGTACAGAAAACATTTGATATGGGTTTTCAAATTTCTCCGGCGTACTGAATATGGCGCCTAGCTTGTAAAGGTCGGCACACACTAGGGGACTAGTCGCAGGGACTTGTCGTAGGGACTTGCTTCGGGGACCAGTCCCCCTGTGTGTACTCGTAATTCTAGTCGCAGGGACCACATTGTTGGTCCCTGCGACTAGTCCCACGAATTAAACTAGTTTGATTTCTGGGATTAGTTGCAGGAACCAATAGTCCCACAAATCGGTAATTTTCTAGTGTGAACACACTTAACCTGCGACAATACCCAACAAACAAAAAAAACGCCTGATCGTAGGTTAGTACACACTAAGGGATAAGTCCCTGTGACTAGTCCCCTAGTGTGTGCCGCGCAAAAAACAAATTCTCATGAGGAACCTTTGTTCTACAGACTCGATAACTGGAACTTCTTTAAGTGTTTATTCCAGATCCAAACTGAATAACCACCAATTAATACAGTTTGCATTTCATGTGAGGTCTTTGCTCCGTCGCACCTTTCGCCATTACGTCAATTCATCCATTACCGTATCTCGAGGGGAAAAAGAAGACCCCACTATGAAGCCGTTTTTTGGTTTTAAACTTGCGATCTTTGGATATTTGAGGGATAAGTGGTTTTTGAACGAATGTTCTAGCAGTCATTTACATACGTAAACTAGATCACGGGACTAGATGCAAATGACAAACTGCCTTTAACTGAGTTTTATGCTTAGAAAAAAAGGAACATGATTGACCTTTTTTTTATTATTTTTCTCTTTTCACCTTTTTGTGTCTAACAATTTGGCTTCATTCTCAATGTCTCTTCAATTGACATTCCTGAGCATTTCCCAACCACAGCCAAGTCAAGTCAACTTCATTTTTTAAAAAGCACTTCCACAAAAAAGATCATGAATGTAAAAATTATATGAATAAACAGATTTAACTGATAACATAGCCCACGAACGATTCATTTCCAACTCATTCATCGGTACATTGTTCGTCATCTTTTTCCTTAGCCATTAAGGCGGGGGTACACCCGAAAGCCGTATTTTGGCTGGGTTTTATGTTTTTAATGCAAATATCTCGTTGACGTTTCAAGCAATCAAGAATCTCTATGCTCATTTCACATATCTATGTTTTGGGTCTTTTTGTAAATTTTTTGGTGATTTTTAGGTATATTTGGAGATAAATAGTTTTTCTCAAAGGATTAGTAAAATTTATGGAAATAGGAAATTTAAATCAGGAGCCCATGGAAATTTGGAAGATTTGGTGTTGTTTTAAAATTAGAGTTTGAAGTTAAAAATAGGTAGATACACTCCAAACAGATGCCCAACAACCTGGGGTGCCATTGTGCGGTCGGGCAACTGTCTGGTGGTGTTCCAAAACCCTTTTTTTCCCTTTCAACCTCTCTTTAAACTTACCAAAAGTTCACTTAAATTCGGGTTTACCCCCGCCTTAAAGATAATTGTCAAAATATATATACATTGTTTTGTAAAGAACTTAAGTTTCACTTCCGGGAGGGCAGAAAATCAAAAAAAAAAATCAAGGCGTTAACTTGTTTAATACGAGGTATAAATAGCCGAATCCTTCCCCCCTAAACCACAATTTAGCGTCCGCCTCTCTCAACAATGATAGTATATTAGCCTCGTCCATTGTTTGTTATATCGGATGCTGGCTTCATGCCTGTATTATCTTGGCTCTCAGTTGAGTAAATTGACAGTTCGATGATCGGTATATACGGTATACTCGTGGCAAATTTTCATCGTATTTCGTCACTCCAAGATCAGGTATTGAAATTATTCTCGTGAGTGTAATGTCTCTCATTACTCAACTTTTGCGTCCTTCGATGATAAGAGTTCAGCAATGTCAATAGTCAAGCCGGATTTCTCAAATATTGAGAAAATATCAGTCACCCGCATTGTTTTCTATTACCTACCAGTGTGACGAACGCCGTCATCAAGCCATACAACTTCACGAAAGAGCAGTCTTCATTTTGCTCTTCAACCGCAACAGTAATCGAGAATAAAGTAGCGAAGACAAGCTGTACTTTCTCTTCAAAGCCCACTCAATGTCAAAAACACATTCGTTGTCAGCCGGGGATTCTACTATGTCTTGATGAATTTGTCCGTTGTGAATGTCGTCACGGCTCAACGAACTCTCACTGATGTCGGATTCATCATCGGCGAAACACTCTTCGTAGGAAACGTCCATTTTCCTGAAGTTCTATGGTGGAATCGGTACCTCCTTCGCGTTTGTGAATTTCGAACTGCTCCTCAAAAGCCCTCAAACGTCAGAGCACC
>JAHPZR010055012.1:5000-11623 GCA_019787425.1 Platygyra sinensis | reverse complement strand
CCCGGGAGCACGCGCGCCTCAAAAATCCAAGATGGCGCCCGATTAGCGAACGGAACGAGTTTTCCGCGATGAAACCCCCAGTAACCGCCTGCAAGCAGGCTATTTATTAAAAGGATTTCAAAAGAATCCTCTTGTAACATTAAACGGATAATCATCTTCTCTCCATGTATAACTGCAATTTAATTGGTGGCTTGCACCATTTTTGTGAGTAAAGTTCATTTGGAGAAAATACATTCATAGTTTTTGTGTAAGATAGATAAGATACCAGTATTGAGAACTTTTTGCCAAATAAAAGTTTATTTCGATAAACAATTAAGGAATTCACGGACTGTTTACACATGTATAAGAAAGATTGCAGAAATTGCGGATTGCTGCATTTTTGTAAAGGATATTGGTTTATTTGGCAGAATTTCGTAACGTAATTGGTAGTTTGTATAAGTATAAGAAAGATTCTATCTTTATCAAAAACCTTATCAACACTTCATTTGTGCGCCGTTGTATCTCTTTATTAAAAAAAAATATAGTAAAAGGTTAGTGCATGCTACGTAGCAAAAGTTTCAAACTCACAGGCTCCATTTCTCAAATGACAAAAAAGGAGTGACTTGCATGTTACTTACTATGCTATTTTCGCGGTGGGCGTTAATTCCCGAAAAGTTGGGTGGAGGTTCTGTGACGGATTTGTTGAAACTGTTACTTTATTTCAGAAAAAAATTATATGGTTTTCACTGCTCTATTTCAAAACTTCAGCCAAGCATCTAAACCTTTTTTTCCAGACTACACCCTGCCTTGATTTGCCTTAGATTGCTTAAAAATTACCGAGGTTAATTGAACATGCAGGCTAACAATGATAAAAGTAAATTCCTTTAACAATTATACCTAATAGCTAATTTGAATCAAAGGGCTCTCATGAGCCAACTCATTCATGCTCTGAGCCATGAAATGACTTAAGTGTTTCTTGTGTATTATTGTGTTTAACAATGTTGGTGGTGCATCAATAAGCATCAAGCTTCCTCCTAACATGTATCATAGCCATCAGCAGGCTTACAATTGACTGATTGGGTGAATGAATCATTTGCTGTACAAAAGATTAGGACAATATAGCATCATTCTATATGTTTTGTTGTCAAGCATTTGTGTTCGTTGTTCAGCAAATGTTGTGTCGTCTAAATGAAGTGAAAGCCTCATTCCCTGTTTGCTTGTTACAGTTTATGTATGATATTTTATTCAAAGAAAATGTAAGTGATTAGTGCAACATTTATCAGTAAACCTTGAGAAAGCTTGTGTAACTGTTTTAAACATGTACCATGTTACAAAAATACAGGTCTGGATGAAATTAAAGGAGAATATTCTATATCACATGCATCATATTAAGCCTATTTTGTTAGTTTGGTTGCTTGCATGGTGGGAAGGTTGAGTGGACACAGAAAAGCATACATGTTCATGTACACTGATGTAACTACCCATTTACTTTATATATTACTAGCTACAACATAGTCTCTTAGGGTTTTATTGATGCTTGTGCATATTATCATATTATTATCATATTACCATATTATTATCATATCATGATATTCAAGAGCAAAATGTCTTGTTCACAGCATTCTGCAAATTTGGGTTGTGTATCATTTACCCAGAAAAATTTTCTTGTCAACGATTTGTGCAAAAGGTTAGTAAAAATGCTTGATGGTAAGTTCTATTCAGATTGGCCACATATCATTAACTCAAAAAACTCTGAATATTAACAAAAGTTTAACCTGATAATAATTCCAAGATGTTGGTGAAGAAGTTTCGCAACAAAGATATCAGGTAGTCTGACAGTTCATTGACACTAAATTAATCACCTTATTTAAGCGTCAGTCTTGATTTCTGGTGGTGGAAATTTTTCAAAACAGCATTTTAGTGTGTATTTGTCTAGGTTGAAGTGGTATTGTATGTACCAACATGTTTTATATTTCAGTGAATAAGAAACAGTCATAATGACTACGTCAATATCTAAAGTGAGTTGGTTGAAGCTATGATGGTGAGCTACAAATTGTACATCAGTTATCTGCTTGCTTAATGAAGTTGAAGGTGTGCTAGCTTGGTTTTCGAAGGTAAGCGAGTCTGATGGAGTCAGTTTGCCAAGACAATCCACCCTGCACTCAAAGTATTTATCATTTAAAGTTCTTGAGTCGTCATTGTCATTATTCATTTGACTGTATTGTTTATAATAATTACTTAATACTTGATTTTTTTATTTTTAAGAGCGGCCCTCTATAATTTTCAACTATGGTCATTTGGACGAGAAAAAAATCAAATTCCTCAAACTTTCTCAGACGAATGGTCTAGATAAGTGATTCACAAAAATATAATTTTCAGTTCAATTCGATTCGTATTTTAGCGCTGGGGCCACCATATTGGTTTTGGCCCTCTGAGATGGCTTTCAGCAGCCATTTTAGGGCACATTTTTTAACAATCTGCCATACAAAGAAAACGGCATAAATCCGGGTAAAAACACCTTTTTCCAGACAAGCAAATGTTACTTGTTACGTTGGGAGGCTGTTTTGGCATTTTAATCTTTATCTGATTTTTTTACAGAATTTTTAATTTCTACCCTTTCGGACTACTCACGAAGCGCTGTAAAAAAGGCGAAATTTAAAGTTAAATATCTCCAAAAGTACATCACTTGAGATGCCAAAAATACTTTCCAATTAAAGAGCAATGCCTTACCTGTAAAAATATGCAATAAAATTTTGGGGCAGTTTAAACTGTAATTTTGTAGATGAAGAAGTTTAAGCTCTCCTTTTGTCAGTAAAGAGCTGTCGTCCTAATTAGCATAATAACGTGAAAATAATATAACGATGCACAAAGAAAATACTGACATATTCCTCTTACCTAGCGACATGTTGACAACTGGATGCTCCACGATTCCTCGTGTTATGTTATCAGTAGGTTTGACCCATATTTTCGATGATTAGTGTACGAAATCACTTCAACACATCACAACGGTTGAGAAGATTTCAACTCTCCGAGCCAGAGTCATAAATATTATTTGTCTTTCGCCTCATAAGCCGCCGTTTACGAGAAGTTTCAATTTGCTGAGATCCTATCTGACCCAGAAGTCTATTAGCAGCCTTTGAAATCTTCCTGTTATTCGAGGATTCTCATCAAGAAATCGTTTTAGGCCCGGTCCAAACGCCGCTCCACTCATGTGCCGAACCAAACTCAATAAAGTTCGACTTTAGAGCGACTTTGGAGCGACGGCTGATTCAGACAGCGTACTTGCGTCGAACTTAATTCGGGAAGCTCGCGGTAAAAAAAAAAATTTCGATGAGAAAATATGCGTTCTGAATACAAGAACTCAGTCGAAATGGAAAAGCTGTGACTAATGTCTCGCTGTCCAAGCAATATTTAGGGAAGCAAATTCAGTCGCAAGGTTCCTTGTTTGTATTTAGAAAGGTTTTGTCCCGGTAAATACGACCTGTTAAAGGGAAATCTCATAAGCTGGGCTTGTATCACGAAGAAATAGCAAAAAAAAAGAAGTTGCGCTAAAAAAAACTCGCTCAAACAGTCCCGATTCTCGTAAATCGAAGGCAAGAAGTGCAACGTGACAGAATTTTTTGTTGTGTTTATTTTTAGCGACGACTTCGAGCTTCATGCATGACTGGTCACGCCACTCAATTTTGAGCCAATCACGAGTACCGTTATATCAAAAATGCATTACAGTAATTTATGTGTTAGGTTCGGCACATGAGGAGAACGCCGTATGAATCAGCCGCCGCTCCAACGTCGCATAGTGCGGCAGACCCTGCCGAATTTAATGTTGTTTGCCGCTCCAAATCTAATCTGCCGAACCGGACTGATTCAAACGCCGCTCTTCTGCCGTACTTAATTCATCAGTTAGGTTCGGCGCATGAATGGAGCGGCGTTTGGAACGGGCCTTACTCAGTTCTGTTTCGTTCTTCCAGAGATTGCGTTACATTTGACAAGTGGACATTCCAATGGATAGGGGTAGGGTGGGTAGGATGTGGCTTTAAAATCAATTTACGCATTTCAGTTTCTAAACATTCCCGGATGATTTGAATATGAGCTTTTGCATGGAAATGTGAGTCATCTTTTTTAGGTTACTTGAATGGGGTTCCTCGATAACACTAAACACTTAAATCTTTGGTTAAATGTTAGGCATTTTAACACTAGCTGTGAAAAATTCCCTGTAGCAGTAAATTTTATCCAGATGGAAACAAAAACCGCTCCAAAAATAGCAACATTACTTTGTTCAGTATATCAAGAAGTTTTCGGCCACTTTCCGACGATTGCCGATCTGTTCGGAAGATTTCGGAAGATTACAGAAGACAGCCGAAGATTTCTCAAGACTACCGAAGATGTACACAGAATTAATACCAATAAAGATGTCCTAAGACTATCGAAGTTTTCCAAGGAGAATTCCGAAAATTTTCGACTATATCTTCGTTGTAATATTCGATGCCTTTCATATGTGAAGGACGTATTTTTACAATGTTAAGATACGATTTTTTCAGAGAGAGAAATCCTTGTAATATATAATCAGATTCCTTCATTTAATTCACTTTATATAAAAACAGTATGTTTGTCATTTGAATAGGATGCAATGCTCAGAACATATGGCAGATTAATGCAATTCCTTCCTTGTCAAAAGCACATGGATATATGCCATACCTGACCGTCCAGAACTCCCTACCGATCAAGGCAAAATGAGCGCGGATGGCATGACCAGAGCAGCTGAACGTTATGAGTTTCAGAATGCTGCTGCACATTGGGTCTAAAAAAGAGACTACAGAATCTTTGGGAGGTTTTGAACACAAGCTCAAAGTTCATGAGTTATTTATTACCGATTTTCGACGAGCAGATAAGAATTTACAATTCTAAAAGACTATGGGACCCTATGGGGTGTCCACGAAAAACCCTCTATTTTCTCCGGAAACAGTAAACATTAAACAATTGGCCAATTTAACAGCAAACACTAAAAATGATGTGCAAATAACTCTTAGCACAACTCCATTCAGACCCTCTTATTTTTGCAGAATAGGTTGTGGAGAAAAGGGGGGAGGAGGGTGCAGTGGATTAAAAAAGGATAGGCAGTATCAGGTGAAAAGATTACGATCTGTATGTAATCTCTTGATCATCTCTACCATTTCATCAATGACGGGAGCCCCTACTAGAATATTATTACGTCCTGTTACGTCGTAATGACTTAATTCGTGACGAAATACGCCTCATAGCACCACATGCTGAACCAAAAAATAATTACAATTTTGATTTTATACAGCTCTATGTTTTCTCCCTTGCGAATGCATTCATTGTTTTCGCGTTTAAAACCCCTTAATGGTCATATGGCGGGAAATTTGAATTTCTTAAATTACCTGTTAGGGCCTGTTCACATGGAGGTGGGGACCCCAGGAAGGTGAGGTACCCCACCTACCTATGGTAAAAGAAAGCTAGCCTTCACATGCAATATTTATAACCCCGGGGCGCTGGGGTGAGGTTTCCAAATGCTTCCAGATTGTTTCTTACCTTTCTTTAATAAGAGCTCGTTCTTTGTGAAGCTGTTATTTACAGTCACTGCTCATTTCATTCAAGGGCTTTTTGGGCTCAGTGAGCCTTTCAAGGCCAAATTCATCGAAGAAATCAATCGCTGAAATAAACATCGGCGTGTCTTTGTGTACATCGCCGACAGGCCCTGCTTAAAATCCTTTCCAGTTAGTGTAGCCCCTGAGGAAGGTTAGTCCTGTCTAACCGAAATATTGGGCATTAAATTTAACATTTTTAGCCGTCCGGTCAGCCTTTCAATTGGTTTTATAATGGATAAATGCCCAGCTAAACATCACCCCACCCCAACTTCAGCATTCACATGGAGAAAACTTACCCCACCTAAGCGGGTTACGCGGCACCGCTGACCGGACAACCCGCCTAGGTGAGGTACCCCATCTCTCATGTGAAAGCAGTCAAGAAAAAAAGAGAGATTGTATACAGAGATTGGTAATCCCACCAAGGTGGGGGACCTCACCTACCTGGGGTCCCCCACCTCCATGTGAACAGGCCCTAACTCTACGCCATTTTATCTGATTAAGATGAAGTTTTCATTGTAAATATTGCTTTTCAGTGACAAAAACGCCTGTACCGTCCTCAACACTGCTTTTCAAATTTTTCGTGTTCTTACTAACAATAGGTGTCATTTACGTCATCACACTTTCAAGAAAAGTCAAAAATACCTTTGCAATCTTAAAAGTATAAAGAAAACTGTTCAGTTACCACAAAGGTTTACAGTGGCATCCAGACGTACGGTGGGAGTGTGCCACTGTTGCCTTTAATAATTTCCGTTTCTGATTTAAACAGCTCAGTTGCCACAAAGGTTTACAGTGACATCCAAATGTATCGCCGGAGTGTGTCACTGTTGCCTGTTTATAAATAATTTCTGTTTATCATTTTAACTGCTCAGTTATCACAAAGGTTTACAGTGGCATCCACGGAAGTAGTTTAAAACTTAAAGGAAATTGGAAAAAAATGAATTGGAAGAAAAAATAAATAAGAATAAATGAAAGTCTTGCACTGCAAATAATGTTTGTTTCCCGTGATGCTTACATAAGAGCACGGATGGTCGGTCGCAA
>JAHPZR010055011.1:0-12089 GCA_019787425.1 Platygyra sinensis | reverse complement strand
TTCATATGAATCAAGGTTTGACTTTCAAAATCAATTTATTATACTCACTTACATGTAGCTATAATTCAGGAAAAACTTAAACAGAAAACCACTTCATATGAATTCAATCTGGCATGTCCTGTGTCGAATGCTACAACAGAGAACTTTCAATTTTCATGATAGGATGACCTCAAGACTCTGTAGTCCATGTACATTATTTTTGAAGTCAGATCTACAGACCTATTCAATTCAAAGTAAACTGAGATGCTTTAGTGTAAATGTTCATAAAGGGTGAACAGCTTTACCTCATCTTTTAACATCGTGAGGAACAGTGGAAGAAGGTGTTCAATAGTGCTAGAAAGTAAAAACATGAGGAAAGAAACGAAAATTAAACATCATGATTTACATGTAGAAGAGAATGTGCAGTCTAACAAAAGCATATAGTTACATGTATTGTTCAACCACAGGAAAAAAAACAATGGCCATTTGAAATGTAATTGTACTTACTTATCATTTCCTAACATGGGTGAAAGTCCCATAATAACTGATGCTAAGGCAGATTTAACATGTTGGTTAGGATCCATCACCAAGTCCTATAATAAACAATGTTGACAACAAACATTATACCAAACAGTTTTATGCTTTAAATAATATTTAGGTTCTCCCAAAAGCTTCATGGTCAGTCAGTCTATCCTCATCAAACTATGACTCTTGACCAACAAAAATACAGAAGAGTTCAATGTGTTTGTGATGTGATTACAGCAAGTAGATAGGGTCACAACTAACTTAGTGGAAAAAAAAACTGATGTCTTGGTATATTTACACATTGATAAGCACTATTTGCTGTTCCATGTTTCCTTAGCACAAGTTCATGTTACTCTTGCTGGTACTGTACATCAAACTTCATCAAAACATTTATAACAAGAAAACCCAGTAACATGATCACACCATACCTTGACACATGGAAGTAAATGAGTCATTAAGACCTGTTCACGAACATCCTCAGGAACTTTTTCAGCAAAATCTGGAAAATCAAAAGTTAGCCCGACCAGTGTTATGAAAATATGCATTGTACCCTCCAGTTTGATTACAAGAAGCACCTCAAACAAGAAAAAAATTATTTTTCTGCAATTCAACTATTCCAGTTCACCAACATCATAGGAGTCCAGAGGAGAAGAATGGCAGGAACACTTTTATGGCCAACACAGAATCCAACTATGAGCCAGGAACCTACAGACTTTACCAGCTAAAAATAATTTTAGCTTTAGTGTCACAATTTTTTGGAATTGAGGTGGCTGGTTTCTAGCCCTTTTCAGCAGTCACACTTTGTCTGGTCAATACCACATGTATCACTCTTCAACAAAAGTTTGGAAATTTAGGGAACATCTGAACCTTATGTACATGGACAGAATTCTCAGAACTTGTAGTTTTTATTTTTGTCGTCTTATGATGCTTATTAAAATTTGATTAAAAAATGGGTCATTTTTGAATTATGTATTTAGGGATGTTTTTAACAAGTCATACTGTTGCTATGGTAACCTATTGTGTCATGAAAATGATGACAAAGTGCTCATCAATGATTGGGTGGTTTTGTGATACTATGATTGTAGCAACAAGTGATAAAGAGTGGTAATAACGACCTATCAAAATCTGTTTTAAGCCTTCTTTAAGCTAAAATTAAGGGTATTTTTAACAGGTCATATTGTTGCTATGGTAACATGTTATGCAATGAAGGGGACGATAACTTGTTCACCAAAGGCCTTTATGTGATACCCTTATTGCAGCATCAATTGATATAGAGTTGGTGGTATTCACCCATCAAAGGATGACTGCTAAAAAGAGCTAGAAACTGTTACCAACCGACCTAAAAAAGCAGTTACTAGAACAAGTACCTTTGACTTTTCCTGCTGCAGCAGCTCTGACTTCAGCTTCACAATCTTTTAGTAATCCTGCAAATGCTGGCACTAAATCATTCTTGGTGATTTCTGATCCAACAGCATTTTGTAACTAAACAGGAGATAAATGAGTCTGGTTCAGCTTTGTATTTATCAACATGTCAACTAAAGGACCCTGGTCAACCTCCATCATTTTTTTCGAAATCATGGATATTGCATGCTGAGGCCCAAAATCTTATCGCTTTACTGTCAGTTGTGTTCATGAAAGTATGTTTAATTATCTTTAATCAGTTGTTTCATAGTAATTTTGACACACTCGGAATTAAATATAACAGCCAAACTCTCTCATGTAAACAGAAACAAAGGTGTGGCTGACCCTTTAACCAGAGAAACTTACAAATAGTGCAATTGTGACTTGGCTTACACAATGTTATCCATTTTCCCACTATTGGCACCAGTTAAATGCTTTTCTTAGAAGTTTGCATTTGTCCACTAAATAAACTCCTTTTATTGTGATTTGCTGGATTAAATACCCCTCTGTAGGCAGATCACTTCCTTAATCTTATCATCTTGACCAATAAGTATTTAAATCTTTTATTAGTCTAAAATATTCATTGAACTTGAAAGAATTTGATTATGATAAAACAGAGGCTAATAGCTTTGTGGGAGCACCTTACCTCTGTAAATTTATCTGCCACCATGTAACGCACTCTCCATGACTTGTCCTGAAAGAGGAATACAGTACATGTACATAATGAAAATTTGAAAATATTGAATGTTATTTGTTATATAAGGCTTTCTGAATCAGAAATCATGAAAAGACAAGGCAATAAATAGAGGTGGTGTGGCCCAGAGGCTCAGAAACTGAATTTGTAATCTAGAGGTCATAAGTTCAAATCCTCCTTCTTGCCACCAGATGAATTTGTGTTCAGTGGTTCTGAATTCAACTCCTCCAGATCTTGTAACATCTGACTCCAAACCACTTGGAATTGTTAACAAGTTTTCAGTTCCTGTTACAATATGTTTCTTCATTTATAGTGGAGCTCTGGCAGCCCAAGGGCCACCAAGCGGAGCACCATAAAATTTTTATAGAAACAGAACCGCATGTATGCATGGAAATAGGAACCCATGCAACTCTATTTTTATGGTCAACATAGTTAGCAGCATGGCTCACGGGGTGTGTGCCCAACGACGACAGCGACATTGTGCAACATGGCAGCTCATGTTAGGTTAACTTGTTGAAAACAGGGCAGGACTGTTTGGAAGCCAGTTAATGCTAACCCAGATTTAAAAGTTAACCAAATTATAACTTTTTCTCCTACACAAATGTTTTTTTGCTGCTTCGTTTCGTGTTTATGGTAACCATAAAACTCAAAACAGGAGGCCAAGCAATAGGGCATGTACAAAACCTCACCGCAAAGTTACAAAACTCAAATCAAAATTCTACCTTTTCCTGAATTAGCTTAGTCGGGCTTTGAACAACCTGGCCCAGGAATTCGCTCCTAGGCTGGCCTAAATCCATATATTAGTGTACTCAATTAGCACAGCAGTGCTATCAAAAATACCAAGACACTCATAAAGAAAAAGAATCTTTTAAAACTAATTTTCACTTTGTTCTAAGTGGTTTACTTACAAGTAAATCACTTTCCCTTGAAGTTAGTAATCAAGTCTGTCAGCTACAAGTCAGCCAATTGTCAGTGATATAGTGAAACTGTAGGCTGACAGTTAATTGACACATGCAAGGTACCACTGGCTGCTGGCACACTAAAGGCAAAACTATTGCATGTCATTACAGATGTATTTCACAACCCACAATCCAAACTTTATTGAACATTTTGTAAACAACACAATCAAAGCCTTTTGATTAAATTAAAAGGCCTTGGTCATGCTGCATGTATTTTCAATAAATTTTGCTGTATTGCTGTACACAACACCATCAGTCATTTTAACTTTCTTGCTCAGCTTAGCATTTCTTTGTTTTCAATGACAGAGATAAAGTTAAGTTCTTGCTACCTGTGCCGCAGCTCTGACTGTGGGCATAAGAAGAGATTCTTTATCCTCATCAGGCAAAACTGATGCAATACTTGAACAGCCCTCAACAGCAAGTAGTCTCACAGAGTCCTGCTCATCATTAGCTAAGTTATTGAACAGTGACACTAGATCTGCTTTGACAAACTCGAGCTCCACACATTTTGCAAATTCCTGAAATGATGGCACATGCAAATAAGATGGATGATAAAGATAAACATAATTTATTAGGAATCATATTCATGTTGCACCAAGTAGAGATATAATTATGAATAGGGACAGTGACCTTTTTCATAGAATCAAAAGTGATGTACTGGTATTCTATTATATTACTTGCTCTCTCCCAAAAATAATTTATTTTATTTTTTTTTATTTATTTAGGTACGTTCTCAAAGAAAGGGGTCATAACTTTATACTTTCTACAATAAAAAGTGAACGATTCAAACAGGCCTTTGTAAATATATGTCTTTTTAAATTTAGTTCTTAATATCCTTCAACATAAACCTTTTCCAGTTTTGTACTACATGATAGGTTTTTTAGCTTAGCTTAGTTTGTCAGTGATTTTAAAGCCACATGTATGTTTTAACTGACTTCTTAATAAAGACTTCTACTACAAGTACTACTAGTGACTAATGAAAGCATACATGTATACTAAACTAAAATACACTCAACATTGAGATGCAGTTGTACAGGATCCAGAAGCTTCCTAATCCTAACCCTAACCCTTACCACATTTCCAAGTCTGAATTCTTGTGTTCACACTTCTACCTAACTGTAAACAGGTTACGAGAGAAACTGACAAATTTGTTAAAGAATGTGTGGATTGTAAGGACAGTGCTCCAAGCTCACTTTTGCAAAAAGTCACCTTTTGGCGACCTTTAACTGTAAAATGGTCGCAATCACCCGACTTTTGCCAGAATTTTGGTTGCCAGAAATTTTTTCCACTCGCCATGGCGACCAAAATGGTCGCGGCTTGGAGCGCTGAAGGATTAGTAAAACCAGGTAATAATTATAACAAACACACTTACTCCTAGTTTTCCAGAAGCTGCTCTTCTCACCATGG
This sequence comes from Platygyra sinensis, assembly GCA_019787425.1. Lineage (NCBI taxonomy): Eukaryota > Metazoa > Cnidaria > Anthozoa > Scleractinia > Merulinidae > Platygyra > Platygyra sinensis. Next base: position 7,124 of record JAHPZR010055011.1, on the reverse strand, counting down.
GTGTGTCATCTGCACACAAGTTTTTAAAATGGCTGCAGAAGAAGGTATATAATTGACAGCATATGATTAATTCTTAATAAAACCCTCTGTAGTACTCTCAAGACATTTATACTGTGCAACATACATGTATTTGTTTGTTATCATATTTGCTTCTGACACACTCTACATCAAGTTGTTCAAATGGTAGATGATCCTATCCATGAGATACATGTAAATTACTATCTAGTGGATAAATGTTGATAAAAACCAATATAATATCACCAGGTATTTTCTCATACTTCCACACTGAACAGGTTGTACAATCAATTAAGTTAATAATTATTAACAACTACTCCTCCATTTGTGCCCAAGCACTTTACCCTTGGGCAAAAAATCAAGAAATCTCCTTCAGAGATGCTCTATGATTTATCCCATAATTTATCTTGAGGATGAAAAGGATGAAATCTGGCTAGAATACGGAGGTAAAAACAATGATCTGTGGCTCACACAGAGTACAAACTGCCATGTCAGTTTATGAAATATGCAATTTACTCTTTGTTTTCTTACACTCTTAGCTCTGCCTTAAGGTTTGCATTGACTCGAGGATATGCAACAGAGAACAGACCACAGGCTGATGTTCTGGAGGTAAACCAGTCCCCTGAGATGAGAAAAATTAATAGGATTATTGCTACCACAATCACTGACTCTTCTGTTTCTTCTAATGTTACTTCACTCTATCTATCACTCCTGCTAAGCAACCTGAGAGAAAACTACACAAAAATGATCGGCAAAGAATTGTAATACAAAATCAAAGCATACCGTAATTATTCGACTAAATGCCTCCATCAAATGAACAACGCCCAAGAATAAATGCACAGGGACAAGCAAAAATATCACTTCAGGCCCCGGTTGTTCAAAGGCTGGATAACGCTATCTACAGGACAAAGTGCTATCCAGCAGATAAGTGTTGACAAAACAAACCACGCTATCCAGTGGATAGTGATTTATCCGGTGGATAGCGTTATCCACTTTTCGAACAACCGGGGCCTGGGCATCTGACAGGATGCAGTGGTGCAGATCCGCGTAATTCGCCTACTTCCGCATCCTCCGCATCCTTGGGGCATTTTTCCGTACAAAACTAGAAAATTGCTACAGATAAGCGAGAAAGCAACTGTTTATCATCCTTAGAAGCAAAAGTAGAGAAGAGATTGATCATTTTGAAGAAGTTATTCACCTAAACCAGCGACCAAAACATGCCTTTTTGTTCGTAAACAATTTTACACCTCCAGGCATTCCATGCATCTTCTGGTGATGGGCCTGGGTTCTAGTTTTCGGACTTCCAGTATCCAGTTTTCCTTGTCCAATTTACTAGGGACCTTTAGATCGGAGGACGAGGAGGACTATGAGTATGAGTTTTCTGTTCTGAGCATGTGCACTTCGAAAAATGTCGGCCTCCAAACCTTATGCGCATGCTCAGCATGGGAAACTCATACTCGTAGTCGTCCTCGTCCTCCAATCTAAAGGTCCCTAATGCCTGGTTACTAAGCTTCAGAGCAAAAGGTGAAACATGTCATGAAGAAGTTAAATTCTTGGTAAGACATCTATGTGTATTTTATACGTTTGAAAAAGCCAAGGGAACAACTTTATTAATTTTAGAAATTTCCGCATAATCTGGCATCTTTTCCGCATAATCTTCACTTTCTTCTGCAAAATATTGCCGAAAATTCCCGCACAATTTTCCATTTTCTTCTGCACCCTATCAGATGGCCTGACACTTCATATTCTCAGCAACTTCACAATGCAGTGATACAAAAATTGAACTTTGCCATGGATTCACAACTTGTAGTGGGCTTAGATTTAGTCTTTGAACGTTGTCTGCGCTATTTTCTACAAAATTGTCAAGTCTAAATTATTACAGTTGAATGCCAGTTACATAAATTTTGAGTTCCCCATGATTTCAAATTCAAAACCATTTCCCTTGGATTTGTCCTTCAGTCATTTACTATCAGCTATTTTGAACTCCCGCTGTTTTGAGCTATTTTTTGTTTCCCCTGAGAGTTGAAATAGTGGGTTGTTTTGCTTGAACAGCTGTTGGTAGTTAATTTCACTATGCTTATCAAAAACCAATAAACTGCAAACCTTCAGTTTTGTTTTGTTTTCTTGTTTATGGTATGCTAATGAGAACAATGAAATCTGTGTATATTATACACTGCAAATTTGGAGGTCAATTTCACGGGAAAAAGTGTGCATTATACACAGGTAAATATGGTATTCATATTATGCAATTGTCTAATAGTCGATCCTGACAAACCTTGGGATAACCTCTTAACAAGTGGAACAAAATGATTTTCCAGATCTTGTGTTGAATGTTCAGCGGCGATTGTTCGTAAGGATTCAACTGCCTGTGCATTGATAAAAAAGAAATCATCATACAATGTACAAAATGTAGCACAACACAGGCATGTTCAATAGGGTTCCAGAAAAGTTTTGAAGGCAGGGTGTCACAGGGTCCAAAATTGCGACCAGCTGGTCTCCAATGCGACTAAAAATTGAGCATCGGCAACCCGAATTTCAAGGCTATTTTGCCAGGAGGCAACCAACTTCTAGTGTCTGGTCAATGTTTTAATCAGTGTTCAAGGAATAAAATTTGATTTAAAACTTTATCGAAAATGTTTGCGTGTGGTGTCCAGCAAGAACTTACCCCTTACCTTAACATATTAACCTAAGGTTTGATTTGACCAGTAACATATGCATAACCGTTTCTAAAATGGCTACACATGTACACAGAGAATTAGAATGCTAAATTAGCAGCTTAGAATTTTATTTAATTTTATACACCCCTGTCTATATCATGGCCAAATCTAATCTAAACAATCAGATTGTTCGTACAGGCAAGAATCGGGAGAGTGGTATGAACAACTCTGTTCAGAGGTGACCTGGTATGAGCAACATAGCCACTTGATTCGCAGTGAACCTAACAAGCATGTTTTAGTTGAAGGCATTGTACTGGTACAAACTGTAAGTGCGTGGCAAGAAAGTACTGTTGTGTTAAGTCTTCAAGCCAAAGGAGCTACATGTACATGTATCTTTTGAACGTGAATGCAAATGTAAAGGATACAATAAAATTTAATGCCTTTACACTCGAGTCCTACTCTTGCCATCGTTCATGAGCAGCATTTCATGAGTTACACGTAACCAAACAATTGTCTTTCAAGACTTCATGTAAAATTTTATGGGGCCACTTTTTGGGGACCAGACCTTTCCATCTGGCGACTGAAAAAATGTGCAGTCGCTACTTGGCGCCCTTATAAAAAAGTTCATTTCAGACCCTGTGTCAATAGTGAATTCCAACGGGTCAATACCCACTGCTCCAACCAAACCATTTTAATTTTCTATTAATTTGTCACATCACGTAGCAGACTTTGTCGGGCTTTTTACCTCAGATCCCTTGATTATCAAGAACACTGGTTCAAAATAGAGGTCACTGAAAGCCAGTGGCATCTTGAATTAGAATCCTGGTATCAAAAGGTGTAAAACAATAACCCTAACCCACTAAGCTACTACTTCTATGTGGATATAAGATATATCAGTAGAATTATTGTGTGACCATGGGAGGGAGTGCAATTTTTATGTCCCAAAAATTAATAAGACCAAAATGAAAAAATCCAATTGCCTTACCTTGTCCCTTACTACTGTTTCTTCAACTGTTGCTAAACTCTCAAGTGGAGGCTTGAATGAACAAAACATGAAACTTGTTAAACATTCCTAAATGTTGTACCACATCATCTGACAGGGTGTGGAAAAATCATACGGTGCACAATATGGGTACTTTTTTTAAATTTTCTCCTTATTACACATGGTAACTGTACTAACGTACTATCAGTTATACACAAGTCATGACCGAGATGTTTATTCCCTTAGGGCGCGTTCATTTGGGATCAATCTGGAATACGAATAACTGGAATAATGCGAGTAAGCGTTTGTTTGGGAGCTATTCTCATTCCGGAATACCTGGATTTCCATTCCGGCTATTCTACTCCCAGGAGCAGAATAACCGGAATATATTCCGGAGTATATTCTTATTCCGGAATATCCCAAACGAACGCGCCCTTAGTGTGCTATTCAGCCTTACTAAGGTACAGTGTAAAAGCAAGAAATATGAATTTCCATCTTGTGCCTAGTATAGGAAAAATAACAAATTATGCAGAAAGTTTTGGGGGAATGTGGAAAACCGTGCTGATTTTGGAAAACACACTAGTTAATGAGGAAATTTCAACAATTAACAATCAATCAATCAAACTTTATTTACCAAGGGTGACACTTAATAGTTAAAAACTAATAAACTTGTGGTCCTCCATAAACATAATTGCAATATTATTATATATTAAGATACCAGGGTTCTCCCTAGTTTTCAGCACAACAGGTAAGGGACCTGTTCAAACCGGTAAAGTATTTGGTTAATGGACGTTCCGATGAGGATAAGTGACAATCAAGTTGAACTTTTGCACCATATGGGTTGAGCTAAAGTCAAACCTAATTTTAGAGCTTAAGTCAGTGCTGTCCCTATGAGTATAAAAATAACCTTCACACAATTAGGTTTTCTTTTATTTTCTTTTATTTCTAGTATGTGGCCTTTATTTAAGGGTGGCACACAACCCTCACTAATTCAAAAAACATCAAACTCGTTGTCATTCTGAGGCACTCAGCATTCTTGTATACACTACAATCACATTAATTAGCTCTCACTTGACTTATTCATGACATAACACAATACAGTCTGATCTTGGTTAGCCTCACAAAGCAGAAACCATAAAGAACTTGCTTTCATGATAGCATACTTCGTCATATTATGTGAGAGTAAAAAAGTGGTCACTGTGATCAAAAAAGGTCCCTTTGCAAAAAGCTCGAGTAAAAAGGCTCTATATGCAAATGGAAAATAGTTACAGGAATTCGTCTATCATCTTCAAAATTTGACTCGTATGCTTCAGCTGAATCCTCTTCAATCTCATCTGGGCAGATGTTCAATAGCAACAAGATCTCATTGAGGTCTTCAGCACCATCATTAACCTTGCTTCCATCAGCATGACACATAACAACTGGGTTAGCTCTTTTGACTTCACGGTCAGTTTCTGGAACAGAGCTAGAGAGAGCTTCCTCCTCTTGTTCTGGTTCAGCTAATGAAATTTCATCCGCCTTGATTTTGAAAAAGATTGAAGACAAACAAACCGGAAATTAGTCACTCCATGGTGTAATTACCGTTATTGTGGCAGGCTAGTCAGAACAGAACCCCAACTGAAGGTATTTCTGGGAGCAAAAAGGAAAATGCTAGGTGAAATATCAATAATTCCAAGTAAAGTTAAATTTCATGGCGGTTTTGGTACTTACTTCTCTCAGATCGATGGGTAAAGTACTACATATCCTTCAACCCAAACCAAGTAAGAAATTCTATAAGCGGCAAAACCTTCATGTTTGAAATCCCCTCTTTAGCAATGAAGTAGAATGCTGCAAATGCCTGTGCTAGCACTTCATCAGCCACTTCAGCTTTCTTCTCTATTTCTTTCTGTAACCACGCTGTCCGCTGAAGAAGCTCTAGCCTTTTAAATGACTGCTTGTGTTCTTCTGAATTGCCATGCTCTGATATTGCGGCCTTCCTCAGTGTAACGTGTACCAGGCGCAGTAGCATATTTCACATTTTTGCCTGTTTTTATGCTTCTTACAAAGACAACAAAACATTCCCTCACCCTCTTTAAATGCCAGCCACCATACACTACTTTTACAGCAGAATACAATGTCATCATCTATCCAGTCATGCTTGAAAACATGGGGTTTGATGGCAACTGTCTGCTTATTTCATTGGAAGATAGCGACTTGCAGCCCTTCTTTGCACATAGTATATGATGGTGTAAAACATGGGGTTCACTACCACAAAAAGCTTCTTCCAAAATGCGTAGATGCTGCTTTTCTGAAATACCAGAGAGTTTAGATGTTTTCAATTCTGAAGCTGCTTCCAATGGCAATTTTAACGGTCTCAGCTCTTTGGGTGGTAATTGGTTGTCAGTTTGTGAAGGTGATGCGCTAACAGACTCGGACGTTTCTACCGATTTATCGATCGAGGGTGGCTCAGTTATCATTTGCTCTCCTGTTGATCGCAAAGGCACATTTGCAGCTTCAGGGTCTGGTCATTCTCAACTTTGTCATTTCCTAAAAACATACAGTACACTGCGCCTATCAAAAATTCGCCATCGAAAAATTCATAATGTGAATGATACACCTAAGGTTCAGAGGTTGAAAAACAAAGTAAAATTTTGTTAAAATTGTTAATCTGATTTAATATGCCCTTTCCAAACTGCTTATAAGGTAAAATGGTCTCCCGCAAATTTCGGGTGATAGTCAGTATCTTTGGTGCCACTTACATGGCGTATCACTGGAAAATCAACGGTATCTGCTACGGTCGCATCGCTGCGAAATCGCATCACTTTGAATTGCTGATTCGTGTTATGATCGTTCCGGGTCCAGAACGTTAACGCTGCTGAAGGATATTATTTTCAAGGCTTCTTTCAAATCGTTGTCCGGAATACATTTCAAGTAGAATTTCACGGTGAAGAGTGGCTTTGTCCCCACGTGTTCGCTATACAGTCGGCAATGCAAATGTAGAGCGGTCAACGACAAGGCGATTATTTCTGGCAATCGGCTGCTTTTTCATCGCCAGTACGTAAGCTTTGTTTTGTTTTCCCCTAAAATTATTGCAAAGCTTACTTGCTACTCTTCGTGACCTCTTGTTACTGGACAAGAATGAGAGCATTGTTTGCTGCCGTTTCATCGTGGAAACTGAACAACCGAAAGATATTGAAGGACCCAACATTTGCACGTGCAGAGAACTGATGAATGTCCTGACGCTAGCAGCGTAAAGCCCGCGAAAAATCACGCTCTTGCTTCGAAACGTAACAGTCACTGTTAACTAAATAAAGTACAGGTAGATCTATAACAGTACACTGTTTATTTGTTTTATTTATGATACTTTCTTACGAGGTTAGCTCACCGTAAATAATGCGCATTTTTTAAGACTTCTGAGCGTTTGCAGGCGGTAATAAGTGCTCTCACAAGCGGTAAATTTTACCGGTCACCGCCTGATATGGAGAACCCTG
>JAHPZR010055007.1:0-42623 GCA_019787425.1 Platygyra sinensis | reverse complement strand
GTTTGCAAAAAAAGAAAAAATAAACTTAAATACTTAAACATGAAGTGAAAAGCATTGGCACCAATGCAACACGTGCTTCTGCCGACAAAATCATCAGACCGACTGCTCGGAAAGTTATCAGGATGGTATGAAAGAATATTTGTTCAGTTGTGAGTAGCTTCAAAGTAATTCGTTCTTGTACGTAATATGGAAGCAACAAAACGAAAACGCAAAGCACCTTTTCGGAAACTACCGCTTTGCAAAGTAGATAAAGCACTGCTTCGCTTCATTTCGCTTTTTTTTCGCAAACTTTAGTGCACAGTGAAAACGCCACTCGGCGGTAACCGGAAATAGTTTCGTTTGAAAAACACAAAAACGCAACTAAGTTGTTATTTGTAAGTGTGAGTGCATTCATTTCATTCCCTTACCACTTAAAGATAAAGAAAGCTGAAATTTGATGATTTCCCCTGAAAAAAAAACGAGGGTCTTAGTTTTCCGGGTCTTAGTTTTCTGGGTCTTAGGTCTTAGGTCTTAGGTCTTAGCTTTCGGCACATCCGACTTTTTGGCTTCGTGCTAAGCGGCTTAGATCCTGTACAGCGTCAAGATTCTGCCGTGCTTGTTGTGTTTCTTCTAAACTCAATAATGAGCGAGCAGCTATACATGTTAGAAGCGTTTTTATTCGTCTGCATTCTGCAAAGTATCGCAAAGAGAATGAAGGTAAACTAAAAGCAATAATTCCGAAAAATCAACAAATGAAGTTAGCCTTTTGCACATACAGAAGTTTATGAAAGGGATTTAACAGGATAGTCGAAGCTGTAGTTTATCTGGTTCTACAGTGGTACCGGTTATTTCTCATTATTGTTTTCAATAGCTACGTACATGTATGTCATTACATTTAATGATTTAAATGATCCCTTTAATAACTCCATAGGAATTTAGTTACTGTTTGGTACAAAGTGTTGGTGGATTTGACCTCATTGTCCTGCTAGTCCCATATATTTTTAATAATATATTCAAGTTGTTATTTTGTATTCAGTCTATTGGGCAGTAATAGCTGCAATTCTTTGTTCATTGATGTTTAGGTGTACCAGGGTTGCCACAGGTCAGGAAATGGTCCTGGAAAAAAATTCTTCAAGGTCATGGAAAGACCACGGAATTTTATTTAGAGTCGGGAAAAATGGACATTTTGAAGAAAAGTAAGGGGAAAATGAAATAATTTAACACAGCCAAGTTAATTAACCATTGAAGGCTGGAAGAAACATTTGAGTTCAATGTGATCTCAATGAATTTATCACGCTTAAAAATATACTCGAAAGGTTCTTTCTCCCAGATAAGCTTCAAACAAATCATTACTGCTGACGGGGCTGAAATTACTGCATCTACGAATATGTTGTTGATTTATATGTCGAAGCAAAGACTTTCCCGGTGTTTTGTACGCCGTGTTCCCGCTGGAAGCGATCGTACCCAGAGCGTGCACATCCATGGAGCGCGGCTTGGAATAGGAAATCTGCGAACAAAATTATTGTTTATCAACTTCCGGTGAAACTGCGCACTCTCTGTTAATGGCCAATAAAATGCCGAGCTCAAACGGAATGTTCCAGAGGTCTTCGTTTTCCCGTTCCGCTGGACAAGGGTAACGAAGGCTCTGGGGACGAGATTAACTTTGCACGGCAATTCAAACCCTTGCGAAATGGTTCAACGTTTGGCACTTGCTCAGTACACCCCCTTCGTTTTGCGAATTTTGCGAAACAATTGTCGTTGCGGTCATTAATGCAAGTGCGGCCGTAACACTACTTGAACAGAGACCTGAAAAATATTTTTCAGGCTCTGAGCAGGATTCGAACCCACGACCTCTGCGATGCCGGCATCGCACTGCACTGCACCAGCATCTATCTGAGCAAAAAGTTGCACGGTTCGGGTGTTTACACGAGTCCGTACAAACATGGAACCGTGCCGGTCCAAAAGTTGACCTGCTTTTTTCAGGTCCGAAACTTGCACACTTAACCGTTCAAAAATTCGTACAGTTCCACGGATCCCGTGTAAACGCAAGGTGGAACCGTGCAAGTTTTTGTCTGTACAAAGATTTGTCCGGACCCGTGCAAACGGGGCCTTAAACTGTTACTTATACACCAAGTAGAATACTAACATGTTGAAAGTTACATCACTTGTTGTACAATACAGCTACTTTCGCTGCTTACAATACTAATACTTACATATTACTTACAATATAATAAGATTACTAACATTACTTTATTCTTGTACAGTGAATAGATTACTACAGCATGTTTCCTTACAATACATTAAATAAATCCAGCGTATAGACCCTATGCAAATATGGCTACCTTAAAATTATTCTTTTGTTCATATTCAAAATAGCTTCACTAACCTCGTTCGGGATAACAAATTCTTTACAATTTTTGTCTCGAAAACGAGGCTAGTGAGGCAATTTTAAATACGAACAAAGAATAATGTTAAGGCAGCCATTTTTGCATAGGGTCTATTCCTGTTTGTAACTTGCGTCGTTAAAATAGACATGTCTGAGATAATTCATATTTGAACTGTGGTTGTAGATGAAAGTGAAGAATGATCACTTTCATAGACATGTCTGTATACATGGGCCTTGTTTCTATCGGTTTCTTTTACATTTTGGTTCAATAGCGATGTTTCCCGTGACGTCACGCACAGGTCACGTAGAGTTGTTTATTTCTGTTGTTGGCAAAAACACGACGTGGCTTAATGTTTCTTACTAAATTTATTACCAAAGAAAAGGGTTCGTGGAGAGAATGCCGGTGAGCTTCAGCGTAATAAATTGTACAAATCGGTTCACAACTGCATCGGGAATAATTTTTTTTTAGATTTCCTGAAAGTGAACTGGAGCGGACCGCTTGGATCAATGCAATTCGTAGGAAGGAGTGGACGCCGTCCGAGTCTTCGCGAGTCTGCATTGTTCACTTCTTGTTGAGTATGAAGCTAGCAACTGCGTAAGCCGAATAGTAATAAGTGAACAGTTCAAACAACCATAAATTCTCCTCTTTTGTACCGTGTCGTGAATTTTTAAGCTATTCATCGAATTCAGGAAGTAAGATTCGCGCTCGTATAACTTAATTTAATTAAATCGAATTGTGCTAGAGAATTTTTAATGTGCTCTTCGTCTTCTTCAGGGAGGACTAGCGATGAACCAATAACTTTCCCTTTAACGAAGCAGTGAGGGATATTGTCTCAAACTGAATGACACTGGCACCAGAATAGTTTAACGTGATTACTGATGACAAACTGATACGCTTCAAGTTACTTAAAGGCCTTGAGACTCTTCTTGTTTCGATTAAACACGTGTACAGATCCCCAAATGTTAAATCTGGCCAAGAACTGAGATTATTTGTCCATCTTTTAAAATATTATGGGTGGGAAAGGCTACTTGCACCTTTGTTGTAGCTTAATTTAAAATGATATCGTGATCTTGCAACAGGATCGAGACTATTTACGTACTCAGAATCGCACGCGAAAGCCACGAAAACACGGAACGAAACCGGCTTTTTGCCTACCATCAAAGTGCGCATGTCTAAGACTAACGTCAATGTTTGTAAACAAGAAACATCGCTATTAAGAGGACTACTTAGAAAGTTAAAAAAAGGCTGTAAAAAGAGCAACAGAGGCTTCCACTTTTTGAAGGCGATTGTGGTTGCAGTGCTTTCTGTTTCATACATATGTTTTAAGTAGAGAAAGGCATTGCATAGTTTTGAAAAAGTAATACTTTTGCTTATACTAATTAGAATACTATATAACAAATTGTAACACTATCCAAATATGGTCATGATGCTCTCGATACCTGACATCCGTAGGTAACAGATATCCGGCGGTATACGTAGCTTCGTACGTGGGAAGAAAAAGTGAAGTGAAAAAATGTCGACAGAAAGGTTTAAAAATGTTACGAGCTTGGAAATCAATTTTGTTATCAATTTGTTGAATAATAAAACAATTATCCTGCTCAATCTCGCGGAATATCGTCTGATTTTAGCCGACTCGGCCTACGGCCTCGTCGGCTAAATATCAGACGATATTCCGCGCGATTTCGCAGGATAATTGTTAAATATAACTTGCATCACTTACAGCTCTGGCGCAGCAAATAGATTACTATTGCAAGCTTACTTCGGTCAGTAAAATGATTTGTTAATATTTGATCTGATGAAAATAGACATGTCTGTATACATGCACCTTGTTGCTATTCCTTTCTTTTCCATTTTCTTTTCAAGAGGGCTAGTTACAAAGCCCACTACAAAGTTAGAAAAAAGGCTACAAAAAGAGAAACAGAGGCTTTAAAAGTGATTGAATTTGTACTGTTTTCTACTTCATAGATATGTTTTAAACACTGTCAGTAAGAAATTGTTTAAGTTTGAAAAACTAATACTGATACTCACACTAGTTACTTACAAGACATGTTATACAATACAACTACTTACGCTACTTATAATATTGATACTTAGGGTGCGTTTTCTTTGAGAAAATTTACAACACTTGCAGTAATTACATTTGTACAAAAAAGAACGCAACTTACAAAGCAACGTTTACATTACAACAGTTACAATACTCTACTTACAATACAGTACTTAGACTAATTATACTGAAAGTGTGCGGAATTTACATTAAAAAAAAAGGTTTTTTTTACATTACACTAAGTCACATACAGACATGCAGATGCCCAGTTAACTCCCTTACAAGTTTAAATATCAGACTAGGCTATAGAAAACAAATTATTTAAAGAAAAACAATTAACCAGCGGACTTTCATTACGTTCCTTAAATTAAACTTATATCAATTATAACAGAGGCTCCCATCTTTATAAAATCGCGAAGCTTTCGGTTCTTTATAGCAATTATTTTGGCAACTTCTTGTTTAGTTCTGACCTGGTGCAGAAATAATCTAAAGTTTGGAGAGATCTTGTTTTTTCTACTCTCCCAGATAGTTATCTTACCGAGAGTTATAAGATAATTTAATACATCTGTCCTATGAAGAAAGCCAATTCTGATGATGTCCTTTAGGGTCAAAGATAAATTTCCACCACAAAGATTAGACCACCAGACTGTGAATCTCTTCCCGAACGCCCGTAGAGTGGAGCAGTTAAAGAAGAGGTAGTACAATCTTCCGAGTAGGTTCCACAGAAAGTACATTTGTCCGAATCCAGGGCCGTACATAGCAGGGGGGGGGGGGGGGGGGCAGGGGAGGCAGTTGCCCCTGCCAGGAAAACTAATTTTTTTTTCTAACATAGTGTTTGACGTCCGACTAGAAACCCTGTCTGTATACGGGAGATCCTGTGAAGGTTTGTGTGGTTTGCCCCCTCAGACAAAAAATCCTAGGTACGGCCCTGGAATCACTTAAACTTATTTTGAATAATTTATCATTCGTAAACAAATAAAATTCAGCATTCTATATTGGAATGACCAAAACATATGTTTCACTTGCAATTCGATAGGGAAGAGAATAAATTTTTTGTAGATCTGAGAGTTTAAAATCGGCTATCAGCTTTTTGAAACTATTCGGAGTTTTCGCTTTGATTGCAATCAACATTGAATAAATTTGCTTGCACTTGCATACATATGCATTAAACACTTTTGCATTATACTCGAAATTCATAGGGTCAAAATTACCCACTGTAAGAAGACGACCAGGACTCTTTGAATTCATATACATGTATATGATAGAGGACCTCAAAGCTGTCCATGTCAGAAAATTAGTGTCAAGTCCTTTTTGTTCTATAGATTCATAAGAACGTACATTATCTACATCAAACTGTAAATCATTCAGAAAAATTATGCCCTTATCAAAGAACATTTTGTAAAAAACTGGTTTACTATTTATTCTTATATCCTTATTATTCCAAACAACATTTCGAGAATAATTAACATCAGAAAAGGTCGTTCTAAATTCCGCCTATCATCTAAGAAGCTCTAAGCAGAAATTACAAATACTTAAATCAGGATCATTTACATCATAATTGCATCTAAAGAGAAAACACCCTCCATACCTCTTTAAGCTGCACTGTCTGATCTGATTAAAGATTAAGCGGAAACTAAACATAAAAATAAAAGGTAATCACTGACGTAATTTTTGCCATTTCCTTCTACCGTAAGCGTCATGCTGAACCTGTCTATACTTAAGATAAATTTTAATGGCTTCACTGACGTAAAACTAAATGTAAGTACAGATGCATTAACTCACATTTCACTTTTTTATTCCCGAAGCGGACAAAATTAACCGGCCGCATTGTCGGTTGCAGGTTGATGAGCGTGATGCGCGTTATTTTTTAGCACAGCTATCCGAACGGGAGAAAGCCTTTCACCAAAACCAAACAATTTGTTTGCTTTCCAAATTACACCATGGCTGATTCAAAGAGAAATAGGTCTTAAGTTTTTGAGATTCGGAGGGGTCTTAGGTCTTAGTTTTTGAGATTCGGAGGGGGTCTTAGGTCTTAATTTTTGAGATTCAGAGGGGGTCTTAGGTCTTAGTTTTTGAGACTCGGAGGGGGTCTTAGGTCTTTAGGCCCAGTTCAGATGCCGAACTTTTCATGAGCCGAACCTAATACCTTCAATTAAGTCCATGAAAAGTTCGGCGTCTGAATTAGTTAAGAATGGCTCAGCCGTTCTTCCCGCCTTGCTCAGCCGGGAATTTCGCCTTTGGAACGCCTTTGATTAAGACGCCGAACCTTTCATGTGCCCGAACCTCATGCATAAATTATTATAACGTATTTTACAATGTAGTTTAGGTTTTCAGTTTTTTTACAAGTAGTTTTGGTTCAAACTGAATTAAGAGTGAAGAGTGATCATCGCAGTAAATTTTCCAATTTAAGCAATTGGAAAGAAGAAGCCTGAAAAAATCAGGGCTTCAACGGGATTCGAACCCGTGACCTCCGCGATACCGGTGCGATGCTCTACCAACTGAGCTATGAAGCCAGTTGGTAGAGCATCAGTTGGTAGAGCATTGGCACCGGTATCGCGGACGTCACGGGTTCGAATCCCGTTGAAGCCCTGATTTTTTTCAGGCTTCTTCTTTCTAGTTGCTTAAATAGAAATTTACTGCGATGATCACTCTTCACTCTCATCTACAACCGCAGTACAAATATGAATTATTTCATATATACGTCACAAACTGAATTAAGTTCGGCGAATTAAGTTCGACGTCTGAATCAAAAGGCGTACTTTTGTTAACTGGGTTCGGTCCAAATTCGAATCAGGTTCGGCTCATGAAAAGTTCGGCGTCTGAACTGGGCCTTAGTTTTTGAGTTTCAGAGGGGGTCTTAGGTCTTAGTTTTTGAGATTCAGAGGGGGTTTAGGTCTTAGGTCTTAGACCTTAGGTCTTAGGTCTTAGTTTTTGAGACACCCGTGACATAACACGGGTAAATTATAGAGAACATAGCGGCGAAGTTTAGGTCTGAAAATTTGCTAGAAAATGGAAGTAAAAATCGATGAAACTTACCATGTGGTGAGTTCTTGCTGTCCTTAATACGTACACGTAGTTTTGGGAAAAATAGTCTTCTTCACCTTTCCTTCATAGTAAAGTGGCAAGGTAGGAGGCTGAAGGCAAACTAGGGCTCCGATCGACCCAAAACAAGCACATTTTTTTTTTTTTTGGCGAAAATCGAATCCAGTCGCTAAATAAAGACACCAGGCTCGTGGAACATGAATTTCTCTAAACCATGAGTCCTCTGAAGCATCTCCAGCTAGCAACGCGAAGCCACCAGGCTCCGTAGAACTTGTACGTTAACCTACAAAAATGGCGGCCCGAAACCGTTACGATCAATACCTGCACAGTTAAAATTGGCGCTGAGCTCGGGGCACCTGGTGATGAGTATAATAAGTGCCTGTGCAGGGAAGGGAGCCTTAGATTGCTCAAAGACAAAACTCACTGTCCGACTACACCCTCGGGAATATTTTCCCGCGTCTTACCCAGCCTAGTGCGCATGCGTGATTGACTCTTGGGAAAGAGCCTGGGTTACCTATGGACATTCTTGAAATTTTATTTACTTTCAAAATGAAATTGAGTTTCACTTATACCAATTAAGTTGAGGCTTGTTAGTTAAATTTTATATTTAAGCAATAGAGCACTTTTTCCATGCTTATATAGCCTCATCTAAACACGAGGAGGGTTGGGAGAATTTGAGAATTCAACGCAGTTGAGGGTTTGCATAACTTTTGAGAATTCTACCAGGCCCCGAGTGTTTAGATGAGAATATGTAAACATAGAAAAAGTGCTCTGTTGCTTTTATAAAATAATTCTCTCAAAAATATGCGCAAATATAAAATGTCACAACTGTGTTTACACACTCTCATCCAATTAAGAAATAGAAAGCATGTACCGTGTTTCTATCGAGTTATACAAACACGAGTGGAAGTTTGGGAGAACGAGAAGTGCTGTGGGAACACGAGCCGCAGGCGAGAGTTTCCACAGCTTTTTCGAGTTCTCCGAAACTTTCACGAGTGTTTGTATAGCTCGATAGAAACACGGAGTACATGTTTTCTATTTCTTTTAGAAAACACCACGATGACAAAAAGGAAAACAACTTGTTAACTTTGATAATCAAAATGTGAATTCTCTTTGCTCGCGCCATCACTACGTCAACAGCGCGCGCTAGTTCTGTGTCTCCATTGAGTTATACAAACACGATTTTTAACCAATCAGCGCGCGTGCTTTCTTAGGACTGTTTTCTAAACACAGCTATCAACCAATGAGAGCATGCCTAGTAGCTCAGTTGTCGGGTTGTAGTGTTCCTTTTCACTTGTCCTACTGTATTTTTTCATTCATCCTTATTAGAGGAAGAGTACTTTTTCTATCCTCACATTTTGCAGATTATTAAACTCAGCAAAGTGGATAATCTTTTATGCACTTTATGGTGTGTTTTATAGAAACTTTAGCTTAAATCTTTACACAGCTATCAAGTTGGAAGAACTGCAGAAAGTGAACGAAGCTAGTGAAAAGGAGGCTAGTGTAGTTAGAGAGGAATTACTTAATGTAAAGAAACAGTATGAGCAGGTGAAATCAATGCTCTCAACTTTTGGGATTAGATCCCAAGCAATTTTCCAAATCCGAAGAGCAAGCAGTTCTACTTCAAAGGGACATGATAAGTGATTTTAACTCTACCACCAGGTATAGGAGGAGAAAAATTGAGAAGGCATTGGCAGTTTATTCATGGGGGGCCACAGGTTCCTATTATGGTGCGTGGGATTATATTGCAGCAAATTCTAGCAAAGAACTGATTGATGAATTTATGAGTGGGTACAAGAGAGGGAAGTACCTCCAGGAAACCTTGGCAAGGCTATGAAAGAGTTCCAGTTATCGCCTGAATCAATTAAACATGCAGTTGCCATGAAACACCAGAATTTCCTACCTCGTAGAAAATTCAACCTTGTGTGTGAAACACAGTCCTCTTACTTTAATGGAGAGAATGAGGTTTGGATTCCGAGAAATGTGCAAATGCCTGGGATTAGGTATGGGATAATCTCCCTGCAGGCTAAAGAAGCAAAAACACTCAGGGATTAAGTTTGATCTAGCTTAGTGAGTAACAGATCTTACAAAGCAGATGAAACTGGGAAATGGTGGCAGGTCCTGCGAGCAAATTACATACGTAGTTTCCTACTTTCAGAACATTAGCCCATGCCCAGCTGTTACAGCTCGCATTTTAAATCCGTTTTCCATCCCACTGTAACCTCGAGTGCTATTGCAGTTGTGGCAGAAAGAAGGAAGGCAACATTGATTGTTGTGTCAATTGCTTTGAGAGTATGGAAGTTGTTCTGTGTGCAGAAAACAAACAATTGTCTCCAAAGGTCCTCGACATTCTGAAGCCTGTAAAATCTCTGTAGTGTATGCAAGAACCAGTTTGCAGATGAAGTAACACTGGCATCGCACGTGGCTTCCCATGGATCCCAACCACAGATAAGAGCAGTCAACAAGGCAGCAAAAGACATGAAAGTCGATGAACTTAAGACTGAACTGCGTGCAAGGAGACTTTGTACAACAGGCAACAAGGACATTCTTGTGAGAAGACTAGAGGGTGCAAATAGCAGATGAACACTAGGCCTTGTTAATTCATTAACCTGCTTTTCAGAAATCAAGTCATATATTTATGCATCTATCAATTGTAAACACGAGGGGGTGGGGGGGGGGAGGGTCCTTGGCATATGTGGGGCATTTGACTTTTCAGAAGAGTTTTTGGTGAAAATCCCCACTGTAGGGCCCAAAATTTGGTCAAATCAGATCAATATCGCCCCACATGCCCGGGGTCCTCCCCACCTCGGCTTAACATTGATAGATGCATTTCAAGCAATTACTAGCTGAAATGGTAAATTTATCATGCACCTGTTTCAACCGTTGCCTTTGGGGTTGGACCACAGGGAACCCATACAAGCAGTGTGTCTGTATGTTCGAAATATAAAGAGATGTATGGGAATATTGGACAGTCTAAATATTGTAGACTTATATTCAGTAATGTGAACAACTTATTTGGAGCTTTAAACATATACATCACTCTATGTAAGTCAATGATATCAAGGCTCTTCAATATTCCCGTACATTGCTTTATATTTCAAACATACAAACAGACACTGCTTGTATGAGTCCCCTGTCGGTTGGACTCCAGAGAAGGGTGCATGGACTTTAAGTATCCTTCAGAAAGTTTGTAATCTGCATCAGGGAGTGGAGGAAGGGTAGGGGGGGTTTACTCAACAATGCTTTTTATATGGGGAGGCTTTAAGTCCAAATGCTTACCCATTTATCAGTATTATCATTCTGCCCTCCATGTAGAAACGCCATAAAAAATGGTGCCCCCTTTCACATACTTTGGTATAGTGAGCAAATTACGCAAAAAGGCACTTTAACAAGGTGAGGAGAATTTGTCCAAGAAACTTTTAAATACCTCACTATACTTTTGCATTATTTTGAATTCTTTGTCCTGTGAAGTCTATACCCTTTTTTTAATTAAAAACTAGCTGTGGTATGCTAGCTGTGCAATTCCTGGATTCTGATTGGTTAAAAGGCCAAAGGGTATTATGGCCTCAAATACCATGGACGCAAATATGTTGGGTGTACACATTGTTTTCTCAATGATTGAGGTATTTCATTGGGTATCATTAGAAAAACAATTATTCCACTCGTGGCTTATTGGATATGAGATAATTCCAGCAACTCATGATCAGCGCTGCACTCCTCATTTGTTGTCTATCATTCATATCCAATGCGCAATCATGGAATAATTCTTTAATAGACCTCCAGCCTGATAAATGTTACCAATTTCTATTGGAGCCTATTTGCTTAGTCCATTATAGGTAATAGCAACCACTCTCCAAGTGAAAAATTTAAATGCACAAAAAATAACTGTGGCATGAAAATTGAAGATGCAAAACAGTAGCTCTGGGTTGGGATTTATTACAACATTGAACTTCATACATTTGACTTCCTTCAAAACCCTTAGTTCTGTTTTATATTCTAAATGTTACAATGAAAATTTTGGAAAGGTAAAGATAACTTAAACACGGAGCGATCCTATATAACGAGGCTGAGGTGTTCAGCCTGTCAATCACAACCCCAGCGGACGGCCAATGCTCTCATTTGATTGGCTTATTCACTGAAGTCTAATTTTAGTCGAGTTGCCACAGGATTCTGTTTTTCTGCCGTTTTCTGCGGTTGACAAATAAATTTGAAAACTAAAATTCGTGAAAGAATACAAACAGACTGCGAAGGTAATATATTTTATCTACGGTAATATGATTATTCTTCAGCCAGTTATCTAAAAGAGGTTCCGTAACGTCAACATTAATAGGGAGCTTAAGCACGAGCGTTTTTGAGACGCGGACGGCAACCGGAAGTGAGATGTTTTCACTTTTAACTTGCCCTCACACACAACCACATTCACATTGCTAATTATCTTTTCTCCATTAGAGACGAGCAGTATAAAAATCTGGGGGAAAATACTTTCCTAGCACGCAAAATGTTCTCTTCCGGTTGCCGTCCGCGTCTCAAAAACGTGCGTGCTTAAGCTCCCTAATATTATTAGCTGCTGTTGTACTCTTGCAGCTAAAATTCAGTCGACCTTTTAATTTACGAACGTAATCAGTTTGTTTTATGGCATTCAACTTTGAGTCTTCCAATTCCTTTCTAACGTCAATATTCAGGCGAAATCTCACTTTGCCATTTTTCAAGTTCTGTTGTTTCTTCGTAGTACTTGTTGTTTCCAATTTCTTTGCTCTGAATATGGAACAGTTTGAGGAATAACTCAGTGTTGTTCAATTTGCATTTTGTTTGCACCATCATAACGCTCATAAACCTGAATAATTTTAAATGTCCCACCAAAATCCGTCTGTGTTCACGGGCTAACCAAAAGTCACCTCTTACGAGATTTCGTTTCGTTCTCAGCATACGAGTGCTGAGATAAATGGAAACAGATAGCTGGCAGGCATTAGCTTTGTCATTTTAGTTAGCGGCAGAAATTTGAATGTTCCACGTGCAGCGACGACGAAGATAATTCATCGTTTTTGGCCTTCCAAAGCCATCATCTAAAGTGTTAATATAAGTTTTATTTTCACTGTATTTTTATTATTGACATTATATTATTCTGCGTAATGACTCCGTTGGTTTGACGAAAAAACGCTATTTCTCCACGACTTTCTATGTTATGCGACCGTTATTCTGGCTTTCCACCATTGCACAGGGAAGGCCAACAAAGTGCTTCAAGGGGCGTGTCCTTGCCTTTTATAGGATCCGCTCCGTGTTTAAGTGAATACTGTTAACAGACTTGAACACCTGCTTTAAGGGAGCTGCCAAACAAATTAAATCCATGGACATTTCTTAAACATATTTGCATATTGTAGTTAAACATTTTCATGATCAGATACATTTACATGGATGTGCTTGACATTGCATTTTAAAACAAAACCATAATTATGTTCTATAGACATGTCAAGTGAGTGAAAAAACAATTCTTTTCATTTGCTTGGTTTTTACAAAACAAGGAAAACAGCTGTTTTTCCCCTGCAACCAAACAATAAACCCTAATTAGGGAACAAAATGGTGGTCATTAAAATGCCTGACCAGAAGCTTATCACCTAGGTGATAAGCGTCTGATCTGACTTATTAATTAATAAACGTCAGGAGCTGATATGTGCAATTTCAATAAACAGCTGTCTGCCAAAAAATAATTTTCAAGGCCATTCAATTAAATAGACAGACCCCTATGGATAAGATTTTCTGAGAGGCTCTCTGGCAGTCCTTTGTTCTTAAAATTATTTCCTAACAGGTTAGGAAATACTGGTAAGTTGCCTTTTACTCTTGGGAGGGTGGTGGGGATAATGAAAAGAGCGGGGTTTAAAATGCAATGGCCCTAAACTTTTCTAAAAACAAATTGTTCAGTCCAGCGAATGAACTCTGTTCAAAACATAGCTCAACTGAATTCGTTTCTATAACGACAAGTCAATGGCAAAATCGTTGATGCCTTATCGTTGCACGTAAAACGAAACGACTGCGCATTCCTTCTTTCTGTTATAACAACACAAGATTGGGGACTTATCAGTTACCACAACGGCAGCTCTCCCTTTCAACAGGCTTACTCTTTCCCCTTTATGTATGACAGACTTGTAGACTCGTTTCTTGAAACAGTTCGTGCCTTTCATCCTAACTGGCGAAAACACTGTTTTAGCCGTACAGTATGTGGCCCTCGGTTGTAATCTCGAATATCTACCTGCATCAACACGTAACGAGCTGAAATTTTCCCTGAAGATAGCTTTTTATGTTTCTTGCAATAATCTTAAAGTGGAAAGTTCCAAACAATGATATTTTCCTCGTAATTCGAAAAAAAGGTGACTGTGCTCGCAGGCCCTTGGTCCGCGAATGTGGTCCTTGATCCGCGGGTCAGATAAACAGCACGAATAGTATTCGTAAATCCTCACGAGAATGAGAATTAAAAAAAAAAACATTTAATCTTTATTTATTTAAGGTTTTTCTAATCTGCTTTGAGAAATGTAAGTTCTCTGGGGTCATAGCTCGCGGACCAAGGGCCTCTACACAAAAAATGCTGATGTTTTTCAAGAGATGATAAAACAAAAATTTTAAACTCCGCAGCAACTTCTTTCCCACCAGAAGAAATAACAGTCTCTGTTAACTTGTTATTGCAAAAAAAACAGGTGCTTCCGTTCAGTTTTATCCGTGCACAAGCTAAGTAAACTTAATAATCAAACAATTCAAGAAAGACAATTAGACCTACCTGTCAGCAAACTTGATTTTCCCGCCTTCAGCATCAGCGGGAGGGCCGGAACTTTGTCATACGAAAAAATACTAACTTCTTACTAACCGAGCGCGAGGGCCGTACTGGGGAATATTGGCCCGAGGTCGTGACAGTACGAACCGCGCTGCGCGAGGTCCGTGCAAAAACGACCGAGGGCCAATATTCCCCAGTACGGCTCGAGCTAGCTAGTGCTTGTTTGTTTTAAGTTAAGGACGTTCGCGCCCAAAAACTTCCCACGTTCAGATTTTTTTAAAACTTTGACTGCAGGTAGAAATGATAAGATTAGATGAAAAACGTAAAAAAAATTGGGGGTCACCGAACTGTTTTGAAGATAAGGCGCATCACAGATCATAGCATTTCTAGGATTTCCAGCCACTGAGACGACTCTGGACGGATTCATTAATATCGGCATTTTATTTAAGTTGAAGAATCATATCTAAGTTATGTGTGTTTAACACAGGATATATAGGCCTATTTGATATATCTTTACTACATATGCCATTAAATCAGCTAGAATTAGCCTTAAAAAAATACAACTTCTGAGTTACGCACACCTGTATCCATGTACCAATTCGACCCTATTTGAATAGTATATGATAAATAATTAAAACTTCCCACGTACAGATTTTTTTTGTTTTTTAGTATAATGGAAAGAATCAGAAAAGGAAGTGATCTGCCGAAAAAAAAGTGGGGGTCACCGAGCATCCAACAAAAATATTCGCACACAAAGTTAACGCAAAGGTCGATTAGCTCTATATTTTGTTGAGTTTTCGACTCGGTGGCGCGCGCTTGAAAATGACGTGGCACGCGCGTGACCAATGAATAGCGTGCGCACTAGAGATGCGCAGTAGCAATGGCGCGAACGTCCTTAAAACGCACTTCCGGTCACTTGAATTCAAATGGCTTCCTCCGTGTGTTTTTGATGACGCCGAGCAACTCAAAAAGAACAAGCTACCACGAATTTGAAAACAAATTCAATGAACCTAAATCATGTTGAATATAAACAAGGCTTCAAGAACGATTTGTAACGGAATTTGTCACAAGTCTCAACAGCTGCAGATTGTTGAAATTCGGAAAATGGTTTCTGTTGATCCTGCATGGAATATTTTAACTTGCGCATCACAAAATATGGATGAAGAAATGTCGAAGTTGGTTGCTGTGAAATCATTCAAACATATACACAGCTAATGAAGAGGCAGTCTTAGAGTCAATCCTCCGTCTCTCTCGATAACAGTTCGACGCTTCTTTTCATTCTGGACAATTCTGCGCTGAAAATTGGAAATTGTTGAGGCTTGTACTCTTGTCCGTGTTTCCTGCGTTTGTTCATAAAGAATATTTCAGTGGACAAGAAGTGGTCAAGCTCCTTCGCAGGTAGGGTTTTAACTCTCACATTTGTCACTGACCGTTACCTTACAATTAGTAGAGAGGAGTTTTCAGATCAGTAGCCATCTGCTTATTTGTGTTTGCACATTTTTGCTTCTTTATAAAATCGTCAATGGCCTCCTGACTTTCGCCGATGCCAGATTCAGTCTCTACATTAGACGTTTCCAGATCTTCGGGATAATAAAATTCGCTTCGTGAAAATTCGTCTTCCTCGTTCTTATCGTAAGCTCTGTAAAGTATCATTCTTTTAGGTAGTTTCTCCGCGAAGAATAAGAGTATTCACACGTTTTCTTTTCGTAGTTTTCGCCGCTAATTTTGAATTTGTCGGCTTCGCTCCAAAACAAAAGTACACGGGTTGGACCGTTTCCATGGAAACGGTCCGTACTGCAAAATCCTGACCGAGAAAGAACCAATCAGAGCACAGGGATTTGCCTAAGACTGGGTTTGCCATATAATAATAATCAATATTTAATCGTACACCTTCGTTTTGGTCGTATTTTATTTAACGAGAAAATAGGACATACTGTTTGGAAAACCCGCGGACCAAGGACCTCGCGGACCAAGGGCCACATACTGTATTGTTAGAGGTTAACGTTAAAACGATTTTGAGGGTGGTCGTCTTCATGTCACCGCCATAACCCAACCACTAAAACGCAGATATGACGAAAAATGGGCACGGAATGAACAGCGTTATTGACGACATCAGCCCAGTGTTCTTTGACCTTGCTAATTTGCTGTAAATCAGATTCCCCATGTGCTTGACGTAGGAATCGACGACGAGGCCAACTAGTTCGATTTTATTGAGCACTCGTTTCTCCATAACGCCATTTAAGCCACGCATTCCATACTTAGCTTCCGTTTTGCGTTGTGGACCATTTCTAACCATTGCGGTTGGACTGTCGACTTCAATAAAACAACGGACCCGCGCTAATGGAAGGAAATCGCCGGCCCAGTAACCAGCGTGATTATTTACAATATGATAAATAGAAGATATTACACGGTCGCGAGAAGATATGAATTTTATGTTAGAGTGGCAAGAACAATATCTCACGAGTGAGCACAGCGAACGAGTGAGATATTGCTCTTGCCACGAGAACTTAAAATTCGTATCTTCGAGCTAACGTGTAATGTTCTTTTTATTATATAAACATACTGACTAGTAGTAACCACAGGTTAGAAAGTGCGGGCCTGAATGCACTTGAAGAGCTTTTTAGATGTTGGCAATAGAGAAAATGTAATGCGTGCCTTGTTTTGAAAGCGTGACAGAAAATTGGCGTTACTTTCTCACTAGTTAGCAAGAAAGGAAGAAGGCGCCGGTCGCGGAGGAATGTTTATTTGCTCAAAATTGAGGCAAAATCTTTCAGAGATGCAGGACAGGACATTGTAAGGATACAGAGAGTAATTTGGGACCATTTCCTAGCTTTTAAGGGTGAAATTATCCAGAAGCAAGCTTTATTTTCGCTTCCGTTTCGAACACCGAATAATTCACCAGGGGCACCCAACGAGAATATAGTTCAAAACCACTAAAACATAGCATGGTTGAAAGTATTTTGGTATTTAAACGGTAGATATAGGCATATTTTTATCCCCTAAAAATTTTTCATCTGTTCGGATTTCCTAGCTGAAAGTCTAGTGATCCGAAAATTACAGGGATCAAAACTTACCTTTTCGAAAATTTCAGCCAGAAAAAAGGCTCCCGAAAATTATAGGTGACCTTTTTAGGGTAAAAATCCGTTAAAAATAGGCAATTATACCATATTTTAGATGTTCGAAAATCTTAGGAGAAGCAGGCAAGCAAGAAATTTTACAAAAAATGTTCCGAAAATTCTAGATCTCAAATCGTCTTCCGAACAGATATATTTCCGAAAATTGTCGTTGGGTGCCCCTGATTCACACGTTGTTTCAATATATGCCGTCTGTTCTGTTTTTTCTTTCGTTCTCTTTTGTACCCCGCCGAGGTCATTTTTTCGTCTAAATCACGTAAGGAAAGCTTAGAATTAATGTTCTTATTCAAGGTTTAGCTCTGAGGCAATAATTCTGTGATTGTTTTACCCAAACGTCGGCATGTGTTGTTGTGGGCGACCGTGGCTACTTCGTTGAGTCAAGCAATGACGCGATGAAGGTGAAAAAAAATTTAATCATTACATTCTGGTTTTCTTCCATTTCGCTGAAATCTTAACATGATATGGCTGGATTGTTAAGTAATAGATAGTACTTTTGCTGATGTGTGATAGCTCAGGGGCACCCAACCACCGTTTTATCAACGCTGTTTTAGGTTGTCTGGAGTATTTTTAAAGCTCCGTAGGTTAATTCTAGGTTGCGCTAAAAAATTTTTATCTGTTCGGTTATTTTAGGAGAACTTGAGTATTCTCGAATTTATTAGGGTTCTTTTGTTCATTTCCCGAAAACCTTAGGTCTTATCGCCTTTCCGAAAATGATAGCTAACCTTTTTTCGGTACCCAAAAACCCATTTTTAACAATCCGAAAACGACATACTTTAAATTTTCTCATATCACGAAAGTTCGAGGCGAGAATTCTCTCAAGAAAATTAGAGGGGATTGAAGGCATTCCGAACAGATAATTTACCGAAACGATCCGTTGGGTGCCCCTGATAGCTATTAACCCTAAAGTGTTATCCCTTCGAAGTCAGGGTTTGTGAAGAGATTTTGTTCGGCCCGTTCTGCGTAATCAGAGATTTTATAAAAGGTCATTTCATTGACGATTCAAACGAATATAAATTTACATATGTTTCAAGCTCAAGTTCTAGTGAACAAAACACATTTTTCACGAGCGCTAGCTGGGTTTTGATAGTTTTCTGTCGAAGGTTTGAGCCGGAGTAACAGTAGTCTCCTTCGCAGCTGCTCGGGCCGGAGTCACGTAACGCTCCCCTTCCCCACGCGACTGCTTCAAACCGACATACATTCCTTTCTTGGTGTTTGCTCCGACCAATGAGCCTCTCGTTTAGTTGTCATTGTATACGCTGCACCAATCACAGGCGCGAACATTCGCAAGAAAATGAAAGCCACACATTGATTGGTTTATTTCCGATAAAGGAATGTATGTCGGTTTGAAGCAGCCACGTGGGGACGGGGAGCGTTACGTGACTCCGGCCCGAGCGACTGCGAAGGAGACTAGAGAAACAGAAGCTTGGATCAACGTACTTTGATCGTGACAGAGGCCTGCATCCGCTATCCAATGTGATAAACTGTTGTGATTGACACATTTTTCGCACTCTGATCGTTCTTAGTGGTGGAACAAAATTTCAACTTCCGGTTTCAGTGTCCCTGTTATAAACGTGGCGCGCACGCGTAATACGGAATCCGCTGGTCACTGTCAAGATTAGGGTTGCGGGCCTCTCTTGGGCCCGCAATAACGGCGTTTCTGATGATTTTCCGAAGATTTCCGAAGATTTTCCAAAATTGTCCCGAAGACCAGACGAACGTTCCCGAACATTTTCCGAGGATTTCTGAAGGTGTCCGAAGATTTTCGAAGATTGCCGATACTTTCGAGGAAGACCCGAAGATGTTTCGATGATACACCAACGAATTTAAGTACAATGTAAGAAACAAACCTGATGTCAGTGAAATCATCTTTCGATTCAATTCTTCCACATGTGGAAAGATATCCACAGTCTTCACATGTGTGAGGGGACTATTCGTTATCGGTTTTTATATCAAATGTTGTTTACCAACTACGATATACCCCATGGACCTTTTTATAATAATTAATAGGGTGTGGTGCACCTGGGAACGTCATCCCAAATTTCCTCCCACAAATCTCTCCTCTCCCCCAAAAAACTAAGAAAAGCCAGTTTAAGGGTTGTTATCGGTCCCATCGAGGCATAGGCTGGGCCGGCGACTCTCTCCTTTCCCACTTGAAAAAAACAGCGCGGGTTCGTCCTCCCGTTGTTTTTACTTGGGGGAACAAGTTTCGGGGACAGTCCCCAACCGCCCAATGGTTAGACAATGGTCCCCACAACGCCACAAAAAACCCCCCCCCCCTGTGGAAAGCTAAGTATGGGAATTGCCGTGGGCTTAAAATGGCGTTATGGACAGAAAAACGAGTGCTCCCATAAAAATTCGGGGGAAAAAAACTAGTGTTTGGCCTCACGGACCTCGTTCGATTCCTACGTCCAAGCACATGGGGGAATCATGATTTACAGCCAAAAATTAGGCACAAGGTCAACAGACACACTGGGGGGGGGGGGGTGCTGATGTCCGTCAATAAACACGCTGTGTCATGTCCGTGGGCCCCCCATTTTTCGTCATAGTCCTGCGTTTTAAGGTGGTTGGGTGGTATGGCCGCGGTGGGACATGAAGGGGGGGGACGGACCCACCCTTTTCAAAATCGTTTTTAACGTTACCTCTAACCCAAATACAGTTTATGTGGGGCCCCCACTTGGTCCGGCGGTAGGGTCCTTGGGTCCGCGGGTTTCCAACAAAACCAAAGTATGTCCTATTATTTTCTCGGGTTAAATGTAAAATACGGGGAACCCAAAAAACGGGAAGGTGTACGATTCAAATATTGATGAATTTTATTTATTATGGGCAAAAACCCAGTTCTTTAGGGCCAAAAAATCCCCTCGTGCTCTGAGTGGGTTCTTTATCTTCGGTCAGGGATTTTGGGCAAGGTTGTAACCGGGAACCGGTTTTTCCATGGAAACGGTCCAACCCGTGAATTTTTGTTTTGGAGCGAAGCCGGCAAATTCAAAATTAGCGGCGAAAACTACGAAAAGAAAACGTGTGAATACTCTTATTCTTCGTGGAGAAACTACCTAAAAGAATGATATATACTTTACAGAGCTTACGATAAGGAAGAGGAAGACGAATTTTCACGAAGCGAATTTTATTATCCCGAAGATCTGGAAACGTCTAATGTAGAGACTGAATCTGGCATCGGCCCCCCCCCGATAAAGTCAGCAAGGCACCATTGGGACGATATTGTTATAAAGAGGCCAAAAAAGGTGTGCCAAAAAAAACACAAAATAAGCAGCTGGCTTAACTTTGAATTCCTGGAAAAAAAAACTTCCCTCTCTTACTAAATTGTAAACGGGGGTACAACGGTTCATTGTGGGGGGACAAAATGTGGGAGATTAAAAACCCTAACCTGTTGCGTGGAAGGAAGCTTTGGACCCCCCCCCCACTTTCTTTTGGTCCACCTGAAATATTCCCCCCCCCTCCCCTTTATTGAAAAACAAACCGCAGGGGGGGAACCCCACGGGGGACAAAGAGTACAACAAGCCTCAAACCAATTTCCAAATTTTTTTGTTCAGCGTCCAGGGAATTGTCCAGGATGAAAAGAAGCGTCGAACTGTTTTATCGAGAGGGAGTACGGAGGGCATTTGGGACCTTTAAGAACTGCCTCACTTCATGAAGCTGTGTATACTGTTTTGAATTGAGTTCACAGCAAAACCAACCTGTCGGACAAATTCTTCCATACCATATTTTTGTGATGCGCCACAGTTAAAACATTAATTTCCCATTTTGGGCAGGGATTGCACACACGGAACGGAAAACCATTATTCCGAATTTCAACAAGTCCTTGCAGCCTGTTGAGGGGACTTTGTGACAAAATTCCGTTTAGAAATTCGTTTCTTGAAGCCTTGGTTTATATTCAAAAACATGAATTTAGGTTCATTGAATTTGTTTTCAAAGTTCGTGGTAGCTTTGTTCTTTTTGAGTTTGCTCCGTCGTCATCAAAAACACCACGGAGGAAAGCCCTTTGGAACATTCAAGTGACCGGAAGTGCGTTTTAAGGGACGTTTCGCGCCCATTGCGCAGTGCGCAATGGGCGCGAAACGTCCCTTAAAACGCACTTCCGGTCACTTGAATGTTCCAAAGGGCTTTCCTCCGTGGTGTTTTTGATGACGACGGAGCAAACTCAAAAAGAACAAAGCTACCACGAGTTTGAAAACAAATTCAATGAACCTAAATCATGTTGAGTATAAACAAGGCTTCAAGAACGATTTGTAACGGAATTTGTCACAAGTCTCAACAGCTGCAGTTTGTTGAAATTCGGAAAATGGTTTCTGTTGATCCTGCATGGAATATTTTAACTTGCGCATCACAAAATATGGATGAAGAAATGTCGAAGTTGGTTGCTGTGAAATCATTCAAACATATACACAGCTAATGAAGAGGCAGTCTTAGAGTCAATCCTCCGTCTCTCTCGATAACAGTTCGACGCTTCTTTTCATTCTGGACAATTCTGCGCTGAAAATTGGAAATTGTTGAGGCTTGTACTCTTGTCCGTGTTTCCTGCATTTGTTCATAAAGAATATTTCAGTGGACAAGAAGTGGTCAAGCTCCTTCGCAGGTAAGGTTTTAACTCTCTCATTTGTCATACCGTTACCTTACAATTAGTGGAGAAGAGTTTTCAGATCAGTAGCCATCTGCTTATTTGTGTTTGCACATTTTTGCTTCTTTATAAAATCGTCAATGGCCTCCTGACTTTCGCCGATGCCAGATTCAGTCTCTACATTAGACGTTATCAGATCTTCGGGATAATAAAATTCGCTTCGTGAAAATTCGTCTTCCTCGTTCTTATCGTAAGCTCTGTAAAGTATCAATCTTTTAGGTAGTTTCCTCCGCGAAGAATAAGAGTATTCACACGTTTTCTTTTCGTAGTTTTCCGCCGCTAATTTTGAATTTGTCGGCTTCGCTCCAAAACAAAAAGTACACGGGGTTGGACCGTTTCCATGGAAACAACGGTTCCCGGTAACAACCTTGCCCAAAATCCCTGACCGAAGATAAAGAACCCACTCAGAGCACGAGGGGATTTTTTGGCCCTAAAGAACTGGGTTTTTGCCCATAATAAATAAAATACATCAATATTTGAATCGTACACCTTCCCGTTTTTTGGGTTCCCCGTATTTTACATTTAACCCGAGAAAAAAATAGGACATACTTTGGTTTTGTTGGAAACCCGCGGACCCAAGGACCCTACCGCCGGACCAAGTGGGGGCCCCACATAAACTGTATTTGGGTTAGAGGTAACGTTAAAAACGATTTTGAAAAGGGTGGGTCCGTCCCCCCCCTTCATGTCCCACCGGGGCCATACCACCCAACCACCTTAAAACGCAGGACTATGACGAAAAATGGGGGGCCCACGGACATGACACAGCGTGTTTATTGACGGACATCAGCACCCCCCGCCCCCCAGTGTGTCTGTTGACCTTGAGCCTAATTTTTGGCTGTAAATCATGATTCCCCCATGTGCTTGGACGTAGGAATCGAACGAGGTCCGTGAGGCCAAACACTAGTTTTTTTCCCCCGAATTTTTATGGGAGCACTCGTTTTTCTGTCCATAACGCCATTTTAAGCCCACGGCAATTCCCATACTTAGCTTTCCACAGGGGGGGGGGGTTTTTTGTGGCGTTGTGGGGACCATTGTCTAACCATTGGGCGGTTGGGGACTGTCCCCGAAACTTGTTCCCCCAAGTAAAAACAACGGGAGGGAGACCCCGCGCTGTTTTTTTCAAGTGGGAAAGGAGAGAGTCGCCGGCCCAGCCTATGCCTCGATGGGACCGATAAACACCCTTAAACTGGCTTTTCTTAGTTTTTTGGGGGAGAGGAGAGATTTGTGGGAGGAAATTTGGGATGACGTTCCCAGGTGCACCACACCCTATTAATTAATATAAAAAGGTCCATGGGGTATATCGTAGTTGGTAAACAACAATTGATAAAAAAACCGATAACGAATAGTCCCCTCACACATGTGAAGAGTGTGGATATCTTTCCACATGTGGAAGAATTGAATCGGAAAATGATTTCACTGACATCAGGGTTTGGTTTCCTAACATTTGTACCTGTAAATTCCCTGTTTTTGGGTGGTATCATCGAAAACATCTTCGGGTCTTCCTCGAAAGTATCGGCAATCTTCGAAAATCTTCGGACACCTTCAGAAATCCTCGGAAAATGTTCGGGAACGTTCGTCTGGTCTTCGGGACAATTTTGGAAAATCTTCGGAAATCTTCGGAAAATCATCAGAAACGCCGTTATTGCGGGCCCAAGAGAGGCCCGCAACCCTAATCTTGACAGTGACCAGCGGATTCCGTATTACGCGTGCGCGCCACGTTTATAACAGGGACACTGAAACCGGAAGTTGAAATTTTGTTCCACCACTAAGAACGATCAGAGTGCGAAAAATGTGTCAATCACAACAGTTTATCACATTGGATAGCGGATGCAGGCCTCTGTCACGATCAAAGTACGTTGATCCAAGCTTCTGTTTCTCTAGTCTCCTTCGCAGTCGCTCGGGCCGGAGTCACGTAACGCTCCCCGTCCCCACGTGGCTGCTTCAAACCGACATACATTCCTTTATCGGAAATAAACCAATCAATGTGTGGCTTTCATTTTCTTGCGAATGTTCGCGCCTGTGATTGGTGCAGCGTATACAATGACAACTAAACGAGAGGCTCATTGGTCGGAGCAAACACCAAGAAAGGAATGTATGTCGGTTTGAAGCAGTCGCGTGGGGAAGGGGAGCGTTACGTGACTCCGGCCCGAGCAGCTGCGAAGGAGACTACTGTTACTCCGGCTCAAACCTTCGACAGAAAACTATCAAAACCCAGCTAGCGCTCGTGAAAAATGTGTTTTGTTCACTAGAACTTGAGCTTGAAACATATGTAAATTTATATTCGTTTGAATCGTCAATGAAATGACCTTTTATAAAATCTCTGATTACGCAGAACGGGCCGAACAAAATCTCTTCACAAACCCTGACTTCGAAGGGATAACACTTTAGGGTTAATAGCTATCAGGGGCACCCAACGGATCGTTTCGGTAAATTATCTGTTCGGAATGCCTTCAATCCCCTCTAATTTTCTTGAGAGAATTCTCGCCTCGAACTTTCGTGATATGAGAAAATTTAAAGTATGTCGTTTTCGGATTGTTAAAAATGGGTTTTTGGGTACCGAAAAAAAGGTTAGCTATCATTTTCGGAAAGGCGATAAGACCTAAGGTTTTCGGGAAATGAACAAAAGAACCCTAATAAATTCGAGAATACTCAAGTTCTCCTAAAATAACCGAACAGATAAAAATTTTTTAGCGCAACCTAGAATTAACCTACGGAGCTTTAAAAATACTCCAGACAACCTAAAACAGCGTTGATAAAACGGTGGTTGGGTGCCCCTGAGCTATCACACATCAGCAAAAGTACTATCTATTACTTAACAATCCAGCCATATCATGTTAAGATTTCAGCGAAATGGAAGAAAACCAGAATGTAATGATTAAATTTTTTTTCACCTTCATCGCGTCATTGCTTGACTCAACGAAGTAGCCACGGTCGCCCACAACAACACATGCCGACGTTTGGGTAAAACAATCACAGAATTATTGCCTCAGAGCTAAACCTTGAATAAGAACATTAATTCTAAGCTTTCCTTACGTGATTTAGACGAAAAAATGACCTCGGCGGGGTACAAAAGAGAACGAAAGAAAAAACAGAACAGACGGCATATATTGAAACAACGTGTGAATCAGGGGCACCCAACGACAATTTTCGGAAATATATCTGTTCGGAAGACGATTTGAGATCTAGAATTTTCGGAACATTTTTTGTAAAATTTCTTGCTTGCCTGCTTCTCCTAAGATTTTCGAACATCTAAAATATGGTATAATTGCCTATTTTTAACGGATTTTTACCCTAAAAAGGTCACCTATAATTTTCGGGAGCCTTTTTTCTGGCTGAAATTTTCGAAAAGGTAAGTTTTGATCCCTGTAATTTTCGGATCACTAGACTTTCAGCTAGGAAATCCGAACAGATGAAAAATTTTTAGGGGATAAAAATATGCCTATATCTACCGTTTAAATACCAAAATACTTTCAACCAATGCTATGTTTTAGTGGTTTTGAACTATATTCTCGTTGGGTGCCCCTGGTGAATTATTCGGTGTTCGAAACGGAAGCGAAAATAAAGCTTGCTTCTGGATAATTTCACCCTTAAAAGCTAGGAAATGGTCCCAAATTACTCTCTGTATCCTTACAATGTCCTGTCCTGCATCTCTGAAAGATTTTGCCTCAATTTTGAGCAAATAAACATTCCTCCGCGACCGGCGCCTTCTTCCTTTCTTGCTAACTAGTGAGAAAGTAACGCCAATTTTCTGTCACGCTTTCAAAACAAGGCACGCATTACATTTTCTCTATTGCCAACATCTAAAAAGCTCTTCAAGTGCATTCAGGCCCGCACTTTCTAACCTGTGGTTACTACTAGTCAGTATGTTTATATAATAAAAAGAACATTACACGTTAGCTCGAAGATACGAATTTTAAGTTCTCGTGGCAAGAGCAATATCTCACTCGTTCGCTGTGCTCACTCGTGAGATATTGTTCTTGCCACTCTAACATAAAATTCATATCTTCTCGCGACCGTGTAATATCTTCTATTTATCATATTGTAAATAATCACGCTGGTTACTGGGCCGGCGATTTCCTTCCATTAGCGCGGGTCCGTTGTTTTATTGAAGTCGACAGTCCAACCGCAATGGTTAGAAATGGTCCACAACGCAAAACGGAAGCTAAGTATGGAATGCGTGGCTTAAATGGCGTTATGGAGAAACGAGTGCTCAATAAAATCGAACTAGTTGGCCTCGTCGTCGATTCCTACGTCAAGCACATGGGGAATCTGATTTACAGCAAATTAGCAAGGTCAAAGAACACTGGGCTGATGTCGTCAATAACGCTGTTCATTCCGTGCCCATTTTTCGTCATATCTGCGTTTTAGTGGTTGGGTTATGGCGGTGACATGAAGACGACCACCCTCAAAATCGTTTTAACGTTAACCTCTAACAATACAGTATGTGGCCCTTGGTCCGCGAGGTCCTTGGTCCGCGGGTTTTCCAAACAGTATGTCCTATTTTCTCGTTAAATAAAATACGACCAAAAACGAAGGTGTACGATTAAATATTGATTATTATTATATGGCAAACCCAGTCTTAGGCAAATCCCTGTGCTCTGATTGGTTCTTTCTCGGTCAGGATTTTGCAGTACGGACCGTTTCCATGGAAACGGTCCAACCCGTGTACTTTTGTTTTGGAGCGAAGCCGACAAATTCAAAATTAGCGGCGGAAACTACGAAAAGAAAACGTGTGAATACTCTTATTCTTCGCGGAGAAACTACCTAAAAGAATGATACTTTACAGAGCTTACGATAAGAACGAGGAAGACGAATTTTCACGAAGCGAATTTTATTATCCCGAAGATCTGGAAACGTCTAATGTAGAGACTGAATCTGGCATCGGCGAAAGTCAGGAGGCCATTGACGATTTTATAAAGAAGCAAAAATGTGCAAACACAAATAAGCAGATGGCTACTGATCTGAAAACTCCTCTCTACTAATTGTAAGGTAACGGTCAGTGACAAATGTGAGAGTTAAAACCCTACCTGCGAAGGAGCTTGACCACTTCTTGTCCACTGAAATATTCTTTATGAACAAACGCAGGAAACACGGACAAGAGTACAAGCCTCAACAATTTCCAATTTTCAGCGCAGAATTGTCCAGAATGAAAAGAAGCGTCGAACTGTTATCGAGAGAGACGGAGGATTGACTTTAAGACTGCCTCTTCATTAGCTGTGTATATGTTTGAATGATTTCACAGCAACCAACTTCGACATTTCTTCATCCATATTTTGTGATGCGCAAGTTAAAATATTCCATGCAGGATCAACAGAAACCATTTTCCGAATTTCAACAATCTGCAGCTGTTGAGACTTGTGACAAATTCCGTTACAAATCGTTCTTGAAGCCTTGTTTATATTCAACATGATTTAGGTTCATTGAATTTGTTTTCAAATTCGTGGTAGCTTGTTCTTTTTGAGTTGCTCGGCGTCATCAAAAACACACGGAGGAAGCCATTTGAATTCAAGTGACCGGAAGTGCGTTTTAAGGACGTTCGCGCCATTGCTACTGCGCATCTCTAGTGCGCACGCTATTCATTGGTCACGCGCGTGCCACGTCATTTTCAAGCGCGCGCGCACCGAGTCGAAAACTCAACAAAATATAGAGCTAATCGACCTTTGCGTTAACTTTGTGTGCGAATATTTTTGTTGGATGCTCGGTGACCCCCACTTTTTTTTCGGCAGATCACTTCCTTTTCTGATTCTTTCCATTATACTAAAAAACAAAAAAAATCTGTACGTGGGAAGTTTTAATTATTTATCATATACTATTCAAATAGGGTCGAATTGGTACATGGATACAGGTGTGCGTAACTCAGAAGTTGTATTTTTTTAAGGCTAATTCTAGCTGATTTAATGGCATATGTAGTAAAGATATATCAAATAGGCCTATATATCCTGTGTTAAACACACATAACTTAGATATGATTCTTCAACTTAAATAAAATGCCGATATTAATGAATCCGTCCAGAGTCGTCTCAGTGGCTGGAAATCCTAGAAATGCTATGATCTGTGATGCGCCTTATCTTCAAAACAAGTTCGGTGACCCCCAATTTTTTTTACGTTTTTCATCTAATCTTATCATTTCTACCTGCAGTCAAAGTTTTAAAAAAATCTGAACGTGGGAAGTTTTTGGGCGCGAACGTCCTTAACTTAAAACAAACAAGCACTAGCTAGCTCGAGCCGTACTGGGGAATATTGGCCCTCGATCGTTTTGTACGGACCGAGCGCAGCGAGGTCCGTACTGTCACGACCTCGGGCCAATATTCCCCAGTACGGCCCTCGCGCTCGGTTAGTAAGAAGTTAGTATTTTTTCGTATGACAAAGTTCCGGCCCTCCCGCTGATGCTGAAGGCGGGAAAATCAAGTTTGCTGACAGGTAGGTCTAATTGTCTTTCTTGAATTGTTTTGATTATTAAGTTTACTTAGCTTGTGCACGGATAAAACTGAACGGAAGCACCTGTTTTTTTTGCAATAACAAGTTAACAGAGACTGTTATTTCTTCTGGTGGGAAAGAAGTTGCTGCGGAGTTTAAAATTTTTGTTTTATCATCTCTTGAAAAACATCAGCATTTTTTGTGTAGAGGCCCTTGGTCCGCGAGCTATGACCCCAGAGAACTTACATTCTCAAAGCAGATTAGAAAAACCTTAAATAAATAAAGATTAAATGTTTTTTTTTTTAATTCTCATTCTCGTGAGGATTTACGAATACTATTCGTGCTGTTTATCTGACCCGCGGACCAAGGACCACATTCGCGGACCAAGGGCCTGCGAGCACAGTCACCTTTTTTTCGAATTACGAGGAAAATATCATTGTTTGGAACTTTCCACTTTAAGATTATTGCAAGAAACATAAAAAGCTATCTTCAGGGAAAATTTCAGCTCGTTACGTGTTGATGCAGGTAAGATATTCGAGATTACAACCGAGGGCCACATACTGTACGGCTAAAACAGTGTTTTCGCCAGTTAGGATGAAAGGCACGAACTGTTTCAAGAAACGAGTCTACAAGTCTGTCATACATAAAGGGGAAAGAGTAAGCCTGTTGAAAGGGAGAGCTGCCGTTGTGGTAACTGATAAGTCCCCAATCTTGTGTTGTTATAACAGAAAGAAGGAATGCGCAGTCGTTTCGTTTTACGTGCAACGATAAGGCATCAACGATTTTGCCATTGACTTGTCGTTATAGAAACGAATTCAGTTGAGCTATGTTTTGAACAGAGTTCATTCGCTGGACTGAACAATTTGTTTTTAGAAAAGTTTAGGGCCATTGCATTTTAAACCCCGCTCTTTTCATTATCCCCACCACCCTCCCAAGAGTAAAAGGCAACTTACCAGTATTTCCTAACCTGTTAGGAAATAATTTTAAGAACAAAGGACTGCCAGAGAGCCTCTCAGAAAATCTTATCCATAGGGGTCTGTCTATTTAATTGAATGGCCTTGAAAATTATTTTTTGGCAGACAGCTGTTTATTGAAATTGCACATATCAGCTCCTGACGTTTATTAATTAATAAGTCAGATCAGACGCTTATCACCTAGGTGATAAGCTTCTGGTCAGGCATTTTAATGACCACCATTTTGTTCCCTAATTAGGGTTTATTGTTTGGTTGCAGGGGAAAAACAGCTGTTTTCCTTGTTTTGTAAAAACCAAGCAAATGAAAAGAATTGTTTTTTCACTCACTTGACATGTCTATAGAACATAATTATGGTTTTGTTTTAAAATGCAATGTCAAGCACATCCATGTAAATGTATCTGATCATGAAAATGTTTAACTACAATATGCAAATATGTTAAGAAATGTCCATGGATTTAATTTGTTTGGCAGCTCCCTTAAAGCAGGTGTTCAAGTCTGTTAACAGTATTCACTTAAACACGGAGCGATCCTATAAAAGGCAAGGACACGCCCCTTGAAGCACTTTGTTGGCCTTCCTGTGCAATGGTGGAAAGCCAGAATAACGGTCGCATAACATAGAAGTCGTGGAGAAATAGCGTTTTTTTTCGTCAAACCAACGGAGTCATTTACGTAGAATAATATAAGTTCAATAATAAAAATACAGTGAAAATAAAACTTATATTAACACTTTAGATGATGGCTTTGGAAGACCAAAAACGATGAATTATCTTCGTCGTCGCTGCACGTGGAACATTCAAATTTCGCCGCTAACTAAAATAACAAAGCTGATGCCTGCGAGCTATCTGTTTCCATTTATCTCAGCATGCTGAGAACGAAACGAAATCTCGTAAGAGGTGATTTTGGTTAGCCTGTGAACACAGACGGATTTTGGTGGGATATTTAAAA
The DNA here is from genome assembly GCA_019787425.1 of Platygyra sinensis. Classification (NCBI taxonomy): domain Eukaryota; kingdom Metazoa; phylum Cnidaria; class Anthozoa; order Scleractinia; family Merulinidae; genus Platygyra; species Platygyra sinensis. The sequence goes on along the minus strand of JAHPZR010055007.1, from coordinate 12,308 downwards.
TTATTCAGGTTTATGAGCGTTATGATGGTGCAAACAAAATGCAAATTGAACAACACTGAGTTATTCCTCAAACTGTTCCATATTCAGAGCAAAGAAATTGGAAACAACAAGTACTACGAAGAAACAACAGAACTTGAAAAATGGCAAAGTGAGATTTCGCCTGAATATTGACGTTAGAAAGGAATTGGAAGACTCAAAGTTGAAATGCCATAAAACAAACTGATTACGTTCGTAAATTAAAAGGTCGACTGAATTTTAGCTGCAAGAGTACAACAGCAGCTAATAATATTAGGGAGCTTAAGCACGCACGTTTTTGAGACGCGGACGGCAACCGGAAGAGAACATTTTGCGTGCTAGGAAAGTATTTTCCCCCAGATTTTTATACTGCTCGTCTCTAATGGAGAAAAGATAATTAGCAATGTGAATGTGGTTGTGTGAAGGGCAAGTTAAAAGTGAAAACATCTCACTTCCGGTTGCCGTCCGCGTCTCAAAAACGCTCGTGCTTAAGCTCCCCTATTAATGTTGACGTTACGGAACCTCTTTTAGATAACTGGCTGAAGAATAATCATATTACCGTAGATAAAATATATTACCTTCGCAGTCTGGTTTGTATTCTTTTCACGAATTTTAGTTTTCAAATTTATTTGTCAACCGCAGAAAACGGCAGAAAAACAGAATCCTGTGGCAACTCGACTAAAATTAGACTTCAGTGAATAAGCCAATCAAATGAGAGCATTGGCCGTCCGCTGGGGTTGTGATTGACAGGCTGAACACCTCAGCCTCGTTATATAGGATCGCTCCGTGTTTAAGTTATCTTTACCTTTCCAAAATTTTCATTGTAACATTTAGAATATAAAACAGAACTAAGGGTTTTGAAGGAAGTCAAATGTATGAAGTTCAATGTTGTAATAAATCCCAACCCAGAGCTACTGTTTTGCATCTTCAATTTTCATGCCACAGTTATTTTTTGTGCATTTAAATTTTTCACTTGGAGAGTGGTTGCTATTACCTATAATGGACTAAGCAAATAGGCTCCAATAGAAATTGGTAACATTTATCAGGCTGGAGGTCTATTAAAGAATTATTCCATGATTGCGCATTGGATATGAATGATAGACAACAAATGAGGAGTGCAGCGCTGATCATGAGTTGCTGGAATTATCTCATATCCAATAAGCCACGAGTGGAATAATTGTTTTTCTAATGATACCCAATGAAATACCTCAATCATTGAGAAAACAATGTGTACACCCAACATATTTGCGTCCATGGTATTTGAGGCCATAATACCCTTTGGCCTTTTAACCAATCAGAATCCAGGAATTGCACAGCTAGCATACCACAGCTAGTTTTTAATTAAAAAAAGGGTATAGACTTCACAGGACAAAGAATTCAAAATAATGCAAAAGTATAGTGAGGTATTTAAAAGTTTCTTGGACAAATTCTCCTCACCTTGTTAAAGTGCCTTTTTGCGTAATTTGCTCACTATACCAAAGTATGTGAAAGGGGGCACCATTTTTTATGGCGTTTCTACATGGAGGGCAGAATGATAATACTGATAAATGGGTAAGCATTTGGACTTAAAGCCTCCCCATATAAAAAGCATTGTTGAGTAAACCCCCCCTACCCTTCCTCCACTCCCTGATGCAGATTACAAACTTTCTGAAGGATACTTAAAGTCCATGCACCCTTCTCTGGAGTCCAACCGACAGGGGACTCATACAAGCAGTGTCTGTTTGTATGTTTGAAATATAAAGCAATGTACGGGAATATTGAAGAGCCTTGATATCATTGACTTACATAGAGTGATGTATATGTTTAAAGCTCCAAATAAGTGTTCACATTACTGAATATAAGTCTACAATATTTAGACTGTCCAATATTCCCATACATCTCTTTATATTTCGAACATACAGACACACTGCTTGTATGGGTTCCCTGTGGTCCAACCCCAAAGGCAACGGTTGAAACAGGTGCATGATAAATTTACCATTTCAGCTAGTAATTGCTTGAAATGCATCTATCAATGTTAAGCCGAGGTGGGGAGGACCCCGGGCATGTGGGGCGATATTGATCTGATTTGACCAAATTTTGGGCCCTACAGTGGGGATTTTCACCAAAAACTCTTCTGAAAAGTCAAATGCCCCACATATGCCAAGGACCCTCCCCCCCCCCACCCCCTCGTGTTTACAATTGATAGATGCATAAATATATGACTTGATTTCTGAAAAGCAGGTTAATGAATTAACAAGGCCTAGTGTTCATCTGCTATTTGCACCCTCTAGTCTTCTCACAAGAATGTCCTTGTTGCCTGTTGTACAAAGTCTCCTTGCACGCAGTTCAGTCTTAAGTTCATCGACTTTCATGTCTTTTGCTGCCTTGTTGACTGCTCTTATCTGTGGTTGGGATCCATGGGAAGCCACGTGCGATGCCAGTGTTACTTCATCTGCAAACTGGTTCTTGCATACACTACAGAGATTTTACAGGCTTCAGAATGTCGAGGACCTTTGGAGACAATTGTTTGTTTTCTGCACACAGAACAACTTCCATACTCTCAAAGCAATTGACACAACAATCAATGTTGCCTTCCTTCTTTCTGCCACAACTGCAATAGCACTCGAGGTTACAGTGGGATGGAAAACGGATTTAAAATGCGAGCTGTAACAGCTGGGCATGGGCTAATGTTCTGAAAGTAGGAAACTACGTATGTAATTTGCTCGCAGGACCTGCCACCATTTCCCAGTTTCATCTGCTTTGTAAGATCTGTTACTCACTAAGCTAGATCAAACTTAATCCCTGAGTGTTTTTGCTTCTTTAGCCTGCAGGGAGATTATCCCATACCTAATCCCAGGCATTTGCACATTTCTCGGAATCCAAACCTCATTCTCTCCATTAAAGTAAGAGGACTGTGTTTCACACACAAGGTTGAATTTTCTACGAGGTAGGAAATTCTGGTGTTTCATGGCAACTGCATGTTTAATTGATTCAGGCGATAACTGGAACTCTTTCATAGCCTTGCCAAGGTTTCCTGGAGGTACTTCCCTCTCTTGTACCCACTCATAAATTCATCAATCAGTTCTTTGCTAGAATTTGCTGCAATATAATCCCACGCACCATAATAGGAACCTGTGGCCCCCCATGAATAAACTGCCAATGCCTTCTCAATTTTTCTCCTCCTATACCTGGTGGTAGAGTTAAAATCACTTATCATGTCCCTTTGAAGTAGAACTGCTTGCTCTTCGGATTTGGAAAATTGCTTGGGATCTAATCCCAAAAGTGAGAGCATTGATTTCACCTGCTCATACTGTTTCTTTACATTAAGTAATTCCTCTCTAACTACACTAGCCTCCTTTTCACTAGCTTCGTTCACTTTCTGCAGTTCTTCCAACTTGATAGCTGTGTAAAGATTTAAGCTAAAGTTTCTATAAAACACACCATAAAGTGCATAAAAGATTATCCACTTTGCTGAGTTTAATAATCTGCAAAATGTGAGGATAGAAAAAGTACTCTTCCTCTAATAAGGATGAATGAAAAAATACAGTAGGACAAGTGAAAAGGAACACTACAACCCGACAACTGAGCTACTAGGCATGCTCTCATTGGTTGATAGCTGTGTTTAGAAAACAGTCCTAAGAAAGCACGCGCGCTGATTGGTTAAAAATCGTGTTTGTATAACTCAATGGAGACACAGAACTAGCGCGCGCTGTTGACGTAGTGATGGCGCGAGCAAAGAGAATTCACATTTTGATTATCAAAGTTAACAAGTTGTTTTCCTTTTTGTCATCGTGGTGTTTTCTAAAAGAAATAGAAAACATGTACTCCGTGTTTCTATCGAGCTATACAAACACTCGTGAAAGTTTCGGAGAACTCGAAAAAGCTGTGGAAACTCTCGCCTGCGGCTCGTGTTCCCACAGCACTTCTCGTTCTCCCAAACTTCCACTCGTGTTTGTATAACTCGATAGAAACACGGTACATGCTTTCTATTTCTTAATTGGATGAGAGTGTGTAAACACAGTTGTGACATTTTATATTTGCGCATATTTTTGAGAGAATTATTTTATAAAAGCAACAGAGCACTTTTTCTATGTTTACATATTCTCATCTAAACACTCGGGGCCTGGTAGAATTCTCAAAAGTTATGCAAACCCTCAACTGCGTTGAATTCTCAAATTCTCCCAACCCTCCTCGTGTTTAGATGAGGCTATATAAGCATGGAAAAAGTGCTCTATTGCTTAAATATAAAATTTAACTAACAAGCCTCAACTTAATTGGTATAAGTGAAACTCAATTTCATTTTGAAAGTAAATAAAATTTCAAGAATGTCCATAGGTAACCCAGGCTCTTTCCCAAGAGTCAATCACGCATGCGCACTAGGCTGGGTAAGACGCGGGAAAATATTCCCGAGGGTGTAGTCGGACAGTGAGTTTTGTCTTTGAGCAATCTAAGGCTCCCTTCCCTGCACAGGCACTTATTATACTCATCACCAGGTGCCCCGAGCTCAGCGCCAATTTTAACTGTGCAGGTATTGATCGTAACGGTTTCGGGCCGCCATTTTTGTAGGTTAACGTACAAGTTCTACGGAGCCTGGTGGCTTCGCGTTGCTAGCTGGAGATGCTTCAGAGGACTCATGGTTTAGAGAAATTCATGTTCCACGAGCCTGGTGTCTTTATTTAGCGACTGGATTCGATTTTCGCCAAAAAAAAAAAAAATGTGCTTGTTTTGGGTCGATCGGAGCCCTAGTTTGCCTTCAGCCTCCTACCTTGCCACTTTACTATGAAGGAAAGGTGAAGAAGACTATTTTTCCCAAAACTACGTGTACGTATTAAGGACAGCAAGAACTCACCACATGGTAAGTTTCATCGATTTTTACTTCCATTTTCTAGCAAATTTTCAGACCTAAACTTCGCCGCTATGTTCTCTATAATTTACCCGTGTTATGTCACGGGTGTCTCAAAAACTAAGACCTAAGACCTAAGGTCTAAGACCTAAGACCTAAACCCCCTCTGAATCTCAAAAACTAAGACCTAAGACCCCCTCTGAAACTCAAAAACTAAGGCCCAGTTCAGACGCCGAACTTTTCATGAGCCGAACCTGATTCGAATTTGGACCGAACCCAGTTAACAAAAGTACGCCTTTTGATTCAGACGTCGAACTTAATTCGCCGAACTTAATTCAGTTTGTGACGTATATATGAAATAATTCATATTTGTACTGCGGTTGTAGATGAGAGTGAAGAGTGATCATCGCAGTAAATTTCTATTTAAGCAACTAGAAAGAAGAAGCCTGAAAAAAATCAGGGCTTCAACGGGATTCGAACCCGTGACGTCCGCGATACCGGTGCCAATGCTCTACCAACTGATGCTCTACCAACTGGCTTCATAGCTCAGTTGGTAGAGCATCGCACCGGTATCGCGGAGGTCACGGGTTCGAATCCCGTTGAAGCCCTGATTTTTTCAGGCTTCTTCTTTCCAATTGCTTAAATTGGAAAATTTACTGCGATGATCACTCTTCACTCTTAATTCAGTTTGAACCAAAACTACTTGTAAAAAAACTGAAAACCTAAACTACATTGTAAAATACGTTATAATAATTTATGCATGAGGTTCGGGCACATGAAAGGTTCGGCGTCTTAATCAAAGGCGTTCCAAAGGCGAAATTCCCGGCTGAGCAAGGCGGGAAGAACGGCTGAGCCATTCTTAACTAATTCAGACGCCGAACTTTTCATGGACTTAATTGAAGGTATTAGGTTCGGCTCATGAAAAGTTCGGCATCTGAACTGGGCCTAAAGACCTAAGACCCCCTCCGAGTCTCAAAAACTAAGACCTAAGACCCCCTCTGAATCTCAAAAATTAAGACCTAAGACCCCCTCCGAATCTCAAAAACTAAGACCTAAGACCCCTCCGAATCTCAAAAACTTAAGACCTATTTCTCTTTGAATCAGCCATGGTGTAATTTGGAAAGCAAACAAATTGTTTGGTTTTGGTGAAAGGCTTTCTCCCGTTCGGATAGCTGTGCTAAAAAATAACGCGCATCACGCTCATCAACCTGCAAACCGACAATGCGGCCGGTTAATTTTGTCCGCTTCGGGAATAAAAAAGTGAAATGTGAGTTAATGCATCTGTACTTACATTTAGTTTTACGTCAGTGAAGCCATTAAAATTTATCTTAAGTATAGACAGGTTCAGCATGACGCTTACGGTAGAAGGAAATGGCAAAAATTACGTCAGTGATTACCTTTTATTTTTATGTTTAGTTTCCGCTTAATCTTTAATCAGATCAGACAGTGCAGCTTAAAGAGGTATGGAGGGTGTTTTCTCTTTAGATGCAATTATGATGTAAATGATCCTGATTTAAGTATTTGTAATTTCTGCTTAGAGCTTCTTAGATGATAGGCGGAATTTAGAACGACCTTTTCTGATGTTAATTATTCTCGAAATGTTGTTTGGAATAATAAGGATATAAGAATAAATAGTAAACCAGTTTTTTACAAAATGTTCTTTGATAAGGGCATAATTTTTCTGAATGATTTACAGTTTGATGTAGATAATGTACGTTCTTATGAATCTATAGAACAAAAAGGACTTGACACTAATTTTCTGACATGGACAGCTTTGAGGTCCTCTATCATATACATGTATATGAATTCAAAGAGTCCTGGTCGTCTTCTTACAGTGGGTAATTTTGACCCTATGAATTTCGAGTATAATGCAAAAGTGTTTAATGCATATGTATGCAAGTGCAAGCAAATTTATTCAATGTTGATTGCAATCAAAGCGAAAACTCCGAATAGTTTCAAAAAGCTGATAGCCGATTTTAAACTCTCAGATCTACAAAAAATTTATTCTCTTCCCTATCGAATTGCAAGTGAAACATATGTTTTGGTCATTCCAATATAGAATGCTGAATTTTATTTGTTTACGAATGATAAATTATTCAAAATAAGTTTAAGTGATTCCAGGGCCGTACCTAGGATTTTTTGTCTGAGGGGGCAAATCCACAAACCTTCACAGGATCTCCCGTATACAGACAGGGTTTCTAGTCGGACGTCAAACACTATGTTAGAAAAAAAAATTAGTTTTCCTGGCAGGGGCAACTGCCTCCCCTGCCCCCCCCCCCCCCCCCCTGCTATGTACGGCCCTGGATTCGGACAAATGTACTTTCTGTGGAACCTACTCGGAAGATTGTACTACCTCTTCTTTAACTGCTCCACTCTACGGGCGTTCGGGAAGAGATTCACAGTCTGGTGGTCTAATCTTTGTGGTGGAAATTTATCTTTGACCCTAAAGGACATCATCAGAATTGGCTTTCTTCATAGGACAGATGTATTAAATTATCTTATAACTCTCGGTAAGATAACTATCTGGGAGAGTAGAAAAAACAAGATCTCTCCAAAACTTTAGATTATTTCTGCACCAGGTCAGAACTAAACAAGAAGTTGCCAAAATAATTGCTATAAAGAACCGAAAGCTTCGCGATTTTTATAAAAGATGGGAGCCTCTGTTATAATTGATATAAGTTTAATTTAAGGAACGTAATGAAAGTCCGCTGGTTAATTGTTTTTCTTTAAATAATTTGTTTTCTATAGCCTAGTCTGATATTTAAACTTGTAAGGGAGTTAACTGGGCATCTGCATGTCTGTATGTGACTTAGTGTAATGTAAAAAAAACCTTTTTTTTTAATGTAAATTCCGCACACTTTCAGTATAATTAGTCTAAGTACTGTATTGTAAGTAGAGTATTGTAACTGTTGTAATGTAAACGTTGCTTTGTAAGTTGCGTTCTTTTTTGTACAAATGTAATTACTGCAAGTGTTGTAAATTTTCTCAAAGAAAACGCACCCTAAGTATCAATATTATAAGTAGCGTAAGTAGTTGTATTGTATAACATGTCTTGTAAGTAACTAGTGTGAGTATCAGTATTAGTTTTTCAAACTTAAACAATTTCTTACTGACAGTGTTTAAAACATATCTATGAAGTAGAAAACAGTACAAATTCAATCACTTTTAAAGCCTCTGTTTCTCTTTTTGTAGCCTTTTTTCTAACTTTGTAGTGGGCTTTGTAACTAGCCCTCTTGAAAAGAAAATGGAAAAGAAAGGAATAGCAACAAGGTGCATGTATACAGACATGTCTATTTTCATCAGATCAAATATTAACAAATCATTTTACTGACCGAAGTAAGCTTGCAATAGTAATCTATTTGCTGCGCCAGAGCTGTAAGTGATGCAAGTTATATTTAACAATTATCCTGCGAAATCGCGCGGAATATCGTCTGATATTTAGCCGACGAGGCCGTAGGCCGAGTCGGCTAAAATCAGACGATATTCCGCGAGATTGAGCAGGATAATTGTTTTATTATTCAACAAATTGATAACAAAATTGATTTCCAAGCTCGTAACATTTTTAAACCTTTCTGTCGACATTTTTTCACTTCACTTTTTCTTCCCACGTACGAAGCTACGTATACCGCCGGATATCTGTTACCTACGGATGTCAGGTATCGAGAGCATCATGACCATATTTGGATAGTGTTACAATTTGTTATATAGTATTCTAATTAGTATAAGCAAAAGTATTACTTTTTCAAAACTATGCAATGCCTTTCTCTACTTAAAACATATGTATGAAACAGAAAGCACTGCAACCACAATCGCCTTCAAAAAGTGGAAGCCTCTGTTGCTCTTTTTACAGCCTTTTTTTAACTTTCTAAGTAGTCCTCTTAATAGCGATGTTTCTTGTTTACAAACATTGACGTTAGTCTTAGACATGCGCACTTTGATGGTAGGCAAAAAGCCGGTTTCGTTCCGTGTTTTCGTGGCTTTCGCGTGCGATTCTGAGTACGTAAATAGTCTCGATCCTGTTGCAAGATCACGATATCATTTTAAATTAAGCTACAACAAAGGTGCAAGTAGCCTTTCCCACCCATAATATTTTAAAAGATGGACAAATAATCTCAGTTCTTGGCCAGATTTAACATTTGGGGATCTGTACACGTGTTTAATCGAAACAAGAAGAGTCTCAAGGCCTTTAAGTAACTTGAAGCGTATCAGTTTGTCATCAGTAATCACGTTAAACTATTCTGGTGCCAGTGTCATTCAGTTTGAGACAATATCCCTCACTGCTTCGTTAAAGGGAAAGTTATTGGTTCATCGCTAGTCCTCCCTGAAGAAGACGAAGAGCACATTAAAAATTCTCTAGCACAATTCGATTTAATTAAATTAAGTTATACGAGCGCGAATCTTACTTCCTGAATTCGATGAATAGCTTAAAAATTCACGACACGGTACAAAAGAGGAGAATTTATGGTTGTTTGAACTGTTCACTTATTACTATTCGGCTTACGCAGTTGCTAGCTTCATACTCAACAAGAAGTGAACAATGCAGACTCGCGAAGACTCGGACGGCGTCCACTCCTTCCTACGAATTGCATTGATCCAAGCGGTCCGCTCCAGTTCACTTTCAGGAAATCTAAAAAAAAATTATTCCCGATGCAGTTGTGAACCGATTTGTACAATTTATTACGCTGAAGCTCACCGGCATTCTCTCCACGAACCCTTTTCTTTGGTAATAAATTTAGTAAGAAACATTAAGCCACGTCGTGTTTTTGCCAACAACAGAAATAAACAACTCTACGTGACCTGTGCGTGACGTCACGGGAAACATCGCTATTGAACCAAAATGTAAAAGAAACCGATAGAAACAAGGCCCATGTATACAGACATGTCTATGAAAGTGATCATTCTTCACTTTCATCTACAACCACAGTTCAAATATGAATTATCTCAGACATGTCTATTTTAACGACGCAAGTTACAAACAGGAATAGACCCTATGCAAAAATGGCTGCCTTAACATTATTCTTTGTTCGTATTTAAAATTGCCTCACTAGCCTCGTTTTCGAGACAAAAATTGTAAAGAATTTGTTATCCCGAACGAGGTTAGTGAAGCTATTTTGAATATGAACAAAAGAATAATTTTAAGGTAGCCATATTTGCATAGGGTCTATACGCTGGATTTATTTAATGTATTGTAAGGAAACATGCTGTAGTAATCTATTCACTGTACAAGAATAAAGTAATGTTAGTAATCTTATTATATTGTAAGTAATATGTAAGTATTAGTATTGTAAGCAGCGAAAGTAGCTGTATTGTACAACAAGTGATGTAACTTTCAACATGTTAGTATTCTACTTGGTGTATAAGTAACAGTTTAAGGCCCCGTTTGCACGGGTCCGGACAAATCTTTGTACAGACAAAAACTTGCACGGTTCCACCTTGCGTTTACACGGGATCCGTGGAACTGTACGAATTTTTGAACGGTTAAGTGTGCAAGTTTCGGACCTGAAAAAAGCAGGTCAACTTTTGGACCGGCACGGTTCCATGTTTGTACGGACTCGTGTAAACACCCGAACCGTGCAACTTTTTGCTCAGATAGATGCTGGTGCAGTGCAGTGCGATGCCGGCATCGCAGAGGTCGTGGGTTCGAATCCTGCTCAGAGCCTGAAAAATATTTTTCAGGTCTCTGTTCAAGTAGTGTTACGGCCGCACTTGCATTAATGACCGCAACGACAATTGTTTCGCAAAATTCGCAAAACGAAGGGGGTGTACTGAGCAAGTGCCAAACGTTGAACCATTTCGCAAGGGTTTGAATTGCCGTGCAAAGTTAATCTCGTCCCCAGAGCCTTCGTTACCCTTGTCCAGCGGAACGGGAAAACGAAGACCTCTGGAACATTCCGTTTGAGCTCGGCATTTTATTGGCCATTAACAGAGAGTGCGCAGTTTCACCGGAAGTTGATAAACAATAATTTTGTTCGCAGATTTCCTATTCCAAGCCGCGCTCCATGGATGTGCACGCTCTGGGTACGATCGCTTCCAGCGGGAACACGGCGTACAAAACACCGGGAAAGTCTTTGCTTCGACATATAAATCAACAACATATTCGTAGATGCAGTAATTTCAGCCCCGTCAGCAGTAATGATTTGTTTGAAGCTTATCTGGGAGAAAGAACCTTTCGAGTATATTTTTAAGCGTGATAAATTCATTGAGATCACATTGAACTCAAATGTTTCTTCCAGCCTTCAATGGTTAATTAACTTGGCTGTGTTAAATTATTTCATTTTCCCCTTACTTTTCTTCAAAATGTCCATTTTTCCCGACTCTAAATAAAATTCCGTGGTCTTTCCATGACCTTGAAGAATTTTTTTCCAGGACCATTTCCTGACCTGTGGCAACCCTGGTACACCTAAACATCAATGAACAAAGAATTGCAGCTATTACTGCCCAATAGACTGAATACAAAATAACAACTTGAATATATTATTAAAAATATATGGGACTAGCAGGACAATGAGGTCAAATCCACCAACACTTTGTACCAAACAGTAACTAAATTCCTATGGAGTTATTAAAGGGATCATTTAAATCATTAAATGTAATGACATACATGTACGTAGCTATTGAAAACAATAATGAGAAATAACCGGTACCACTGTAGAACCAGATAAACTACAGCTTCGACTATCCTGTTAAATCCCTTTCATAAACTTCTGTATGTGCAAAAGGCTAACTTCATTTGTTGATTTTTCGGAATTATTGCTTTTAGTTTACCTTCATTCTCTTTGCGATACTTTGCAGAATGCAGACGAATAAAAACGCTTCTAACATGTATAGCTGCTCGCTCATTATTGAGTTTAGAAGAAACACAACAAGCACGGCAGAATCTTGACGCTGTACAGGATCTAAGCCGCTTAGCACGAAGCCAAAAAGTCGGATGTGCCGAAAGCTAAGACCTAAGACCTAAGACCTAAGACCCAGAAAACTAAGACCCGGAAAACTAAGACCCTCGTTTTTTTTTCAGGGGAAATCATCAAATTTCAGCTTTCTTTATCTTTAAGTGGTAAGGGAATGAAATGAATGCACTCACACTTACAAATAACAACTTAGTTGCGTTTTTGTGTTTTTCAAACGAAACTATTTCCGGTTACCGCCGAGTGGCGTTTTCACTGTGCACTAAAGTTTGCGAAAAAAAAGCGAAATGAAGCGAAGCAGTGCTTTATCTACTTTGCAAAGCGGTAGTTTCCGAAAAGGTGCTTTGCGTTTTCGTTTTGTTGCTTCCATATTACGTACAAGAACGAATTACTTTGAAGCTACTCACAACTGAACAAATATTCTTTCATACCATCCTGATAACTTTCCGAGCAGTCGGTCTGATGATTTTGTCGGCAGAAGCACGTGTTGCATTGGTGCCAATGCTTTTCACTTCATGTTTAAGTATTTAAGTTTATTTTTTCTTTTTTTGCAAACTCACTCGCTC